>CM065805.1:77494761-77779643 GCA_033398695.1 Orobanche coerulescens
CAGCAGGAGGAATCAATCCCTCCTGTCTTACCAGAAGAAGACATCGCCTGCACCATCCTCCAAGAGGAATCAGTCCCTCTTCTGGATCAAGCAGAAGCTGAGAGTCAGCAGGAGGATTCAGTCCCTCCTGTACTTCCGACTACAGAAAAACAAGCCAAACAGGAAGAATCAGTCCCTCCTGTCCCTGAGACTAATCATGCTGCATAATCTTTCGAAGCACCTGCTGCTGAAGAAACAGCTCAAGATGCTGTTACATCTCCCACCTTTGCTCACTCCAAATAAGATTTCGATGACGGTTTCCTACCTGATGACAGACCACGATGCCCTCCTCATAATGTGGTTCTCCATCAACTTAATGAACCTGAGGATTAAAAGATTTCCGCACCCTGGTTCCCCACGCACCGAAGCCCGCATCGAGCAACTCCATGCAATCGGCTGACAGATAGTGTTCCTATAAGACACCGTGAAGGCACTGTATGACGTCGGGAAAGAACTTGATTGGATGAGATAAACTACCCAGGATGAGCTCTCCGATCTGAAGTCTGCAATCACCAATGTCGAGGACGCGTTACGCCTAATGCCTAATACATTGTGGCAAGCGCTCAATCAACTCAAGGTACATCAGGAGAGAATCCTTCGGCAAGAACAAGAAAATCTCAATATTGTCGAGGCTAAGACGGTTGCTGCCCTTCAAGACACCGGATCCAGACTGACAGTCCATGATCAGAAAATAGATGATATGTCTCTAGTGCTTGATACTCTGGTTGACAAAATCAATAATATGGAGACCAAACAGGATGCAACTTGAAGATCCTACAGGATATTCATACCAAGGTATCAGATCTTGATGATGCCAAAAAGGGGGAAGAATCCAGAGAAGCTGGTCGAAGATGGAGATTCGAGAGATAAAGAGAGATCGATGCAGCACTGGAAGATAGTATTGGTGCTGCGATAGGCCATCTGGTTCTCCACCGGACTTCCAAGATTCCAACATCCCCTGGAAGAACAACGTGCAAAAGCCGTCGGAGATATTGCTACCTACTGATCAACAGCCTTCAGCCGATGATCTGAAGAACTGGAAGAAAAACCAACTGATGAGATACTTCTGTACGCTCATCTGGGAATATCCCTTGTTCAACAAGTTCAAAATGCTGCAGGATGCCACGAATGAGTTCTCGAGGCTGTTAGCGGAAGTAAAGCTCCCTCTGCAAATGCTGATGAAGTCAAGGCATCAAAAAGGTGATCAGATCACCGACCCTGAAGACTGGATACTGGCCTATGATCAATCCCCAAAAGTAAGAAGTATTTATCAGGATCGAGGCAGTGACTCTCTAGTCAATTGGTGGAAAGGAACCGAGAATGATCCTTACAAAAGGCCTTGGAGACATTTTCAGTACAGGAGTTAGCCTGTCTGCATTTTCACTGTATTTTGTTTTCTTCTGTAGGCTTATCATCACAGTATGTATTTTTCTGTATCTTTACTCTTTCAGGCATTGTAATTTTCCCTGATTATCAATAAAATTCATTTCTCTTGAAAGATTACAGCTCGTAATCTAAGCTTACTATTTTACTGTTTGTTTACGAAGAAGTTATAATATTTGAACAAGTATAAACTTGTTAAGTCTTAAAGCTGTAAGAACATGTCTGGGAATAGTTCATAGGTTAAGTTGAATTTATAGAACATATTGTATGATTGTGCCTACGCGTCATTCATAAGTTCAAGTTGTAATACACAGTCATGTAGGATTTTTCACTACAGAACTTGCCGGTGAGCAGTTCACTTTCTAGACTAAGTATTCAAGATCAGATCATCCAGACAGAAGACTCGAAGACTGCCTCTCTGAACCCAGATGAAGACATCTAGAGAAGGATTTTGGCATTATCAAAAAGGGAGAAATTGTTGGGATAAACATTCCTATTTTGATAATTGCCAACATACCACAAAGAAGTCTCAAAGGAGTCAGAATATTTTCAAGTATGGAAGCTGTCAGAACTCGTCATACAACCCAAACATACAGCAAAGAGATCTTCCAACAGTCCATCCTACAGAGCCATCCTCATACAGCAAGAGACATAATCTGTTGGATACAGCATAGAGATTGAAAATGTTTTACTTAGGAAAAGTAAAACACATCCAACATGACTGTATATAAATAGGATTTAAACCGTTGTGAGATAAACATTGTTTATTCATAAAATATTCATGATTAAAGCAGTATTTATTATTGATAGGACAACATTTAATGCAGCTGGAGAGAGATAAGTCTGAACGCTCTGGAGAGCATTTAATGCAAAGACATAAAGGATGTGTGAAACATTAAATGCGATTTGCTTTAATTCAAATATTCAGCAACCACCAATCAAAGAGTCAGACATCAACATCTCACCAACCAGCAACGGCTTTTTTTATAACGGATACATTGCCAAGGTTATAAATACCCCCAAGCTAGAGGACTAACACAACACCAAGAACATTCATTATCGCGAAAGCTTTGACAAGTCACTCTGACATTCTAGTGATTACAAAGTAGTATATTTCGTGACCATGCAGCAGTATCCAAGTGAAGAAATATACAAGTCCTCAACGCAAACAGCACAGCATACAATAATTGTTCATCAATGATATAGCTGCTGTTTGAGATTTGTTCTACCTTTCCGTTGAGATTATCATTAGCCCTATGTGGACTAAGGATTCGTGCGTATTCCGACCTGTGTGGGAAGAATAGCATTGAAGATGAAGCTTTGATCTATATGAGAAGAAGCAAGTTGAGAAAGAGCTCAAGCCAATCTATGTGAATGGCCCAAAGCTGCAGTCCCTGTATCAATCTGTGTGAATGATACAGAGACAGGTTTAGTTAAAATCACATAGTTGTGTACGTAGTGATTTTAATAAACTATTTACTCATGTGTGGAGGACCGGTGGACGTAGAGGGGTTTACCTCGAACCACTTTAAACTGTGTGTTATTTACCTCTTGTGTTTACTGTTTCCCTTATATTGTGATTCATCAAGTATACACTGTTAAAACCCTGTACGCATCAAGCAGACAGGAGAACACTTAGTTGCTGTATTTACAGCAACTCACACAACAAACTTTCGCTACGCAAACTAACATCAAAAATCGTACAGCTTATTGTGCTTCTATATTCTAAGATGTTACTTGTATACTTAGTGGCCAACACTATATACACTTGATGCTATGCATGTGTCCGTGCAAATCAAGTTTATAGAGCTCTCATGTAACAAATACATCCAGCTCAATTGCTTTGCCCGAGGACTTCTGATCTCATTTGCCACTAACCGCGTAGGATATTATCCTGTTCACTTACAGGAGAAAGAATCCTTTATTGGTATTCGGTAAAGACTGCTACTTGCCCATTAAGTTGCACTTCGAGGATGATCCCTATGGAAAGGTGATTGGATCGAACTACTTTAATGACTACCTTAATAAAACAAGCACATATTTTACAGAACCCTCAAGTTAAACGTTCATGCATACTTATCATAACCTTATGATTCAGTTATTAGCTATCCTAGAGTGAAATCCATGTGACTGAATCAAGGTGAGTCGTATTTGAGTATGTTAATCTAGTTAGTACACCTATACCAAATGCTCCCACTAATACTGAGTGAAGGCATGCACATGTCCAAGCATACGATATACAAGTCTTCATAAAAAACTTAACGTCCAATTACGTTTCATCAACATGCAGATAAGTAAAGCAATTTGAGTTCTAAACACTTCGAGTGAAAAACTCCTTATATCATAAGGAGTGGAATGTTTCTACTAAAAATCACGGACAAGATTTCTATTTATTTACCAAATCACGAACGCCAATGATATACAATAAATAAAGTAATAATCAATGTCTTTTACTAATGAATTCATAATCACATATAAATGCCCTAACTCTCTTATCACCGAAGTGGGCATTCGAAGTCATACGCTAACAAGCTCCCACTTGCACTCAATGCCACATATTGTGATATATAATACCCAGATCATCCAGATGTCGCTCCACGACAATCTGCAATAGTGGTTTGGTAAGCGTGGTCAGCAAGGTTATTTGCTGAGTTACCCTCTGCAGTTTAATTTATCTATTCTTCACCATCTCTCTGACGATGTGATACTTTCTCTCAATATGCTTTGTCTTATGATGAGACGTGGGTTCTTTAGCATGTGTAACAGCTCCTTCATTGTCACAGTAAAGTGGCACTGGCATCTTTGCGGTTGGGACCACTTGAAGATCTTCATGATACTTCTTTCTCCAAAATGCTTCCCTTGACGCCTCCAAGGCTGCCTGGTACTCATCCTGGCAGGTGGAATATGCAGTCGCAGTTTGCTTGGAACTTATCCAAGAAACTTCTCCACCATTCAGAGTAAATGTGTACCCTAAAGTGGAATTTCTTTGTCTAAATCGCCACTCAAATCCGGTACGTACGTAAGGCAGTGGCCGGTACGTACATAAGCGGGGTTGACCGAGTTACGGCCATAATGAGCTGCCGGTTACGGCCGTAACATGATCGGATGGGGGAGACAAGAAGAGGAGTTCTTGGTCGATTCCACTCGATTTCTATGCATTTTGTAAGACTCTTGTCGATTATATAATCATCAAATCCTTGTTCTTCATCGGATTGAGGTATTTTCTTCGTTAGAATACTAGTTGTGTAATTTTTGGGGTAATCTTCGTGATTCTTCGATTTAATCCGTGGTTGATGAATCGATTATGGTATTCTTGTTGTCCTGGTCATGATCTTCGGATTTTATAACTCGTTTATCTATTTTATCACACAGAACTTGATTCTTGATTTCTTTGAAGAAACCCTCAGATCCTTGTTGTTTTTCGGGTCGATTCGGATTCCGATTAGTGTTATTGATTCGTGATGATATTATTTTCATAGTATTCGTGGGGTTGTCAAGTTCTTGGTTGTTCTTGGAAGTTCGAAGGCTACCAGACCTTGTCCGTTCGTTGTTCCGTTGCTCGTGGTATCCAGGTAAGTATCTTGCCCATACATTTCATGTTTCGTAGACGTAATGGTTGATAATTGATTATATGTGCAATCCGAATGTTTCAATGAGCTTTAAAAAGGATTGATATATTCTCGACAAAAGGGTTTTCTTCAAAGATACTCGTATGCATGGTGAATAAATGTGTTTTCGGAATATGTGTGTATGTGTCGTATGTTGGAAGATGTTATAATCATATTTAGTGAATATAGTAGACCATAATCATTTTTCGGGGATTGTGTATTGATATGTGTACTTGTTCGGCGAATATGTGATGTTGTGTGATATTAGTTATTACTATTTTGTAAGGAGGTTTTGGTGCTTAGTGTTGTTTGATATTGGTATTTGCTTGTTGTTGTGCATGATTGTTGTAAATGGTGTCCCTCCGGGTAAGATTGTTGAATCTCCAGAATCCGTCCTTGCTAGTACGGATCGGGCATGACCGTGGGGCTGTCCAATCGGGTATGTCTTGCGGGGACTCCGAGGTTCGTGGCTTGCTAGCCCGATGTCGGGATAACTTGTGTGGTTATCCAATCCGGGTATGTCTTGAAGGAACTCCGAGTTTCGTGGCTTGTTAGCGTGATGCCGGGATAACTTATGGTTGTGGTTTGGTTATGTGACATATGTGTCATGGGTTATCCAATCGGGTAGGTCTAGTGGAGGCTCCAAGGTTCGTAGCTTGCTAGTGCGATGCCGGGATAACTATGAACGTATGTATGGTTATGATTATGTGACTGTTGTCACGGTGACATCTGATTTGATATGGTTTCCCATTGGGTTATTCACTCGGGTATGTTCTGCGGGAGCATCTGAGGTTCGTGGATTATTCGCATGGGACGCGAATAATCCTTGGGAATATGTTGTTATGGATGATTGGGTTGTGGACCCTGCGGTTTGTAATCGGAATGGTATGATTGGGTCATGGACCCCGTGTTTTATTATCGGGATTGTATTTTGGAAAATGATTTTTGGGTCGTGTCCCTAAGGGGTTTCGAAAGTCTTGAGAATTCTTAAATCCCAAATGTTTTCAAAACTCCCGAGACCGTAAAATATTTTGTAAGATGTATTTTGGGTTTATCCCTACCTTTCATGATTGAGCTATTTTGATCTAGTAATTCATCTCGGGAAGCATGTTCACGATTATGATGTGTTTGGAGTATGTTGTGTATGGCTTGTATCTGTATTTTATATTTGCACTAGCAAAATAGTGGAGTTTTGCTAACCCCCGAGTAATCGGGGGTGGATGTCTGTATTGCGTCGAGGTACTTGCAGGTTGCTGGGGAGCGAATCACAGGATCGGTACGAAGGATGATGGAAGACGATGATATTAATCACATGAAGACCAGTCGTGAGTATGTTGGTAGAGTCTTGTTGTTTGTCTCTCCGTTGTGTTATTCTCCCATTTTATGGTAATGTTGATGTACTCCAACCCCTGCGTGGGTATGAGTTGCGAGGAAGAGTAATGTATGTTTGATGTGTGTGTTGTGGCAAAAGACCAAATCGGTCTAATGGTTCGTTATTAGCCATGTTGGCATGTATTGTGTTGTGTTTTCTGTATCTAGCCTGGTAGATCCTCGTGGAGAGGGTCTGCGGTGCTGTAATATTCCCGAGTGGTTTGGGGGTGTTACATCCGAGACCTATTATGAATACCATATACATATAAATTCTTTAATCATATGTCCCGATCAAGTTTTAGGGTCATAGTTAAGTCAAATCCTATCTATACTTGAATCTATTTATGTGTCAGTGCAAATCAAGATCATAGAGATCCCGTGTATCAAATAAAACCAGCTCAATTGCTTTGACCAAAGACTTTTGGTCTCATTTGCCACAAACTGCATAGGACATTTTCATGTTCACTTACAGGAGAAAGAATCCTTTCTTGGTATTCACTAAAGACTGCTACTTGCCCATTAAGCTGCACTTCGAGGTTGATCCCTACCGTCAGGTGATTGGATCGAACTACTCTCTAATGACTAACTTAATGAAACAAGCACATCTTCTACTGAACCCTCAAGTCAAATGTTCATGCATACCTATCATAACATTACGATTCAGTCATTGACTATCCTAGAGTGAAATCCATGTGATTGAATCGAGGTGAGTTGTATTCGAGTATATTAATCCAGTTAGTATACCTATACCGAATACTCCCACTACTCATGCGTGAAGACATGCACATATCGAAGCATACGAAATATAAGTCTTCATAAGAAACTTAACGCCCAATTACATTTCATCGACTTGCTGATAAGTTAAGCAATTTGAGTCCTGATCTCATAAGGAGTGGATTGTTTCTACTCAAAAGAACGGATATCATTTCTATTTATTTACCAAATCAAGAACGTCAATGATATACTAAATAAAGAAATAATCACTGCCTTTTATTAATGAATTAATAATCATATATAAATACCCTAACTCTCTTATCCCCATAGTGGCATTCGAGGGCATATGCTAACACGAAGAAGACTCAATGGGGGAAGCGGAAGAAGAAATGAGAAATAGTTATTCAGAGTTATTAAGTAGGAATTTAGGGACCAAATTCTTCCAAGGTGGGGAGGATGTGAGACCCCACTTTGTGTAATACATTTGATTATTAATTTATCAATAAATAAATTAAAGTTGCATATTTTATTATTAAATAAAAATTAGATTTTACTTTAGCATACTATGATTGATAATTTATATTTTTAATTATTTTAGATATAATAACTAACTAGTGGACCTAAGTTTAACTTGAGCTAATGGATTTTTTGGGATTCGTGGCCAAATACAAAGGCACATCTGAAGAATTAGATTGATCCAATCAATATTCGAACTCAAAGATAAGATCGATTAAGAATCATATAAATGAATATAAAATACAATGTATAAATGTAGAAATCATACCCTTGAAGACCTCTGTTTAAAGGTTTGATGAAGAAATTGAATCTGATTTGAAAAGCTTCTAGAAAATCTAAGCCTAAAGCACGACGTCTCTATGTAACACGCATCGGAAAGATGACCAAAATAAACTTTTGTCTTCTTGTTCTTCAAGAATACGACTGAAATAGATGGAAGAAGCTTAATCAATTTTTTTAACACTCTAAGTGTATAATAAATAAATTCTTATCAAGAACACACTTGAGGACAATATGAGCCGGAAGTATAGAACCATAACCTAACCATGAGATTTATTAATATTTGATGAACCGCACCGCTGAGAGTGGTCTTTTGTTATATAAATATAAATGTCAAGAGGGTAACCACAACACTATTTTGTGGGTAAGCTATGAACCTCACAGGTAGTAGTTTTAACTGAGATTTGTTATTACATGTTATTGCTTAATAATGACCCCTCACTTGAATTTCAAATATTCAAAATAGTGGTCAAATTTAAAACAACGGAGAGTTTTCTTTTTTAAGGATAAACTTTTTCAAAGGAAAGGCTTACTCGACACGCCTGTTAAGATAATCGGCAAGCTACGTAGTCCATCCAAATATAAGAGGGGCCTTAGCAATACTCAAACCGTTACCCTTAAACTAAAATTATGAAAGGAAATGAAATTAAAAACATATTAAAAATAAAAATTCTCACTGAAGTTAAAATAACTAAAAATACTAAGCAAATCATATTTTAAAAAAATAGTTATTGATAAATATCTAACTGAAAAATATAATTTATATATTGTTAAAGGCATGATAAGGAATGAGTGAGTTTATTATTTATGTATATGTTACATATTTCATGGAAGTGTCTTGAGTCACCCTTATAATTATGTAGCACAGATTATTTTATTATAATTACATAGAGTCAACTTTAATATATTTTATGATATCATACATGTTATATTTTGAAATAAATAAATCACAATTTTAAATATATTCTAAATAACTAATAAAAATCCTTAGTAACATAAATTTACATTGATAAACTCTTACTAATTTTTTTATTCATCAAAACTTTCTTCAGCCGTAAAGTGTATACTTTTATAATTTTATTTTCGCGTTTTCGCCGGACATGTAAGTGAATGAATACATTTGAATTAGAAATAGAGGAAATCGATATTTAATAAATAAACAAATGCACACAGTTATGATATTTGTGGAAAAGAAGCGATAGAAATATAAAAAATTAAATGCGCATATATATCGGTGAAGGAGAAGATTTCGCCATTATTCTATCAACAACTACTTGAAAAAAGAGGCCGTCAATATTAATATAATAATTGAATTGACAAACTGCGACATAAATTATAAAAAACTGAATTTGAAGCATATTGTACAACAATATTTTACTTAGAAAGTAAAATATAGGCTGTGGAAGATATAGGCCCACGTGCGAAAGAGACTGTCCTTGACTTTTATTTATAGTCATAGCAAAGCATGCATATAGTGGAAACTGTCTCCTTTGAAATCTGATAGGAAATTTTGTGAAATCCGACGGACTCATGATCATACGGCAAATCAACACATTCTGGGGAACCCAGTGCACGTAAGTGATTCTACAACTGTCTTTATATTTTCTTAAAAAGAAAAAAGATATGATATGTTTATGTAGCATATTTTATCTTCCGTCATCCGGTTTAAGTGTACTTTTCAAGTAATATGTTGGATTTGTTAAAATACATAAATATCAATTTTGAGATGAAGCACCTACTTTGATTTCAATGACATTCATGTCTCATATATGTTCATAGTGTAGCCATTAGCTGTAACATTCTTTCAGTCCATCAGCGACGCACAGATATTGTGTCGTTAGTACAGAAGCCTCAATCCATCAGCATATCTCACCGGGCCTTCTTAATCAATAGCTTCTTTATACATTATTCCACATGTATAATTTAATATGCATTATTCATATGTAGTTCTGCATTTTTTAGTTGGTGGAATTATAATTTTAATTTTTTTATCATATACTAAATTTTTTTCAACGAGAAACTCATAGCATAAATAAATGTATATAACATATAATATGTATAATTCTGAGTTTTACAAAAACAGCCTATTAAACACTGTTATCATCTTCGATCTTCTAACAATGATGGTTACTGTAGAATTTATTTGCATTCTGTTGTTGCGGCCTTTGTGAAGCATGCTTTTGGCTATGTCTGGCAAGCACAATATAAATATAATAATAATAATGATGTTTAGTTTAAATCGTCTATGTGAGCATAATTTAATAATTTATGCACGTTATTCTCACATTCAAGTATTATATATTAATTTTATATGCAGTTGTATATATTAATTGTCTATGCAGTTGTATACACTGTTGAATTCCAAAAGCGTGGATTGCCTCATGCTCATATTGTTCTTTTTTCTAAAATGTGAGGCTCGAATTACTTTAGAACAAAATACTGACGAGTTTATATGCGTTGAGCTTCTGAATAAGAAACAAAATCCATATCTTTTTTATGTAGTCTCAGAGTATATGGTGCACGGTCCTTGTGGTGCGAATAAAGTACAATCACCTTGCATGGTAGATGGAAAGTGCTCGAAGAGTTTCCTTAAAAGTTTTAGTAATAGTACAACCGCTGATGAGAATGGGTACCCAGTGTATAGGAGGACAGAGACCAATGTAATTGTGGAGAAAAATGGAGTTCTTCTTGATAACAGATTCGTTGTTCCATATAACCCAGAGTTGTTGATGAAGTATAAAGCCCACATCAACATCGAGTATTACAATCAGAGTAGGTCCATTAAGTATCTGTTCAAGTACATCAGCAAGGGAAGTGACAGGATAGGTGCGGCACTTACTGAGCGAGATAATGTTGAGATCAAACAGTATCTGGACTGTCGTTATATGTCAACATGTGAGGCAATGTAGAGGATATTCGAATTTGCTATACATTGTCGCACTCCGCCGGTGAAGCGTTTGTCATTCCATTTGGAAGGAGGTCAGACTTGTGTGTTCAGAGAAGGTGATTTTATTGAAAATGCCATGCATAGATGTTCTGTGGCTGAATCACAATTCACACAGTGGATGGAGTTGAATAAAGTGAATGAAGAGGCTCGAAAGTTATTATATTGGGAGATTCCGCAACATTTTGTATGGAATGCAATGGATAAAGTCTAGACTCGAAGAAAAGATAGTTGTTTCGCCATTGGCCGTGTTTTTCTTGTCCCTCTGGGTTCAGGCAAGATGTATTATCAAAGGTTGATGTTAAACCACATAAGGGGAGCGACTTACTTTGAGGATTTACGCACAGTATCTGGCCAACTGCATGGATCGTACCAGGATGCATGCTATGCATTAGGGTTGTTGGATGACGACAGAGAGTACATGGATGGTATTATTGAGGCACGTATTTGGGCATCCGGGTATAAGTTGCGACACCTATTTACTATGTTACTATTGTTCAATAGTATGTCGAGAGCTGATGAGGTATGGAATAACACTTGGCATTTCCTTTTAGACGACATTGTTCACATAAGGCGCCGAATTTCTAGAAATCCTGGTAATTATTCCTCTACACTTTATTTTATCGTCATTTACTTATTTTAGTATATGTTATGATTCGTAGTGAATTTATACTTGTGGATTTCTGTAATTATTTGTAAATTGTACTATGGTTATATTCTAAAACCCCCGGTAATCATCCACGTACACTTTACTTTCTCATTCTCTTCTTATTTTTGCTTAAATTATGATTCATAGTGAATTTATACTCTTGTATTTCTTCTATTTATTTTTATGTTGTATCATGTTTATCATTAGATTCTTATTTGAATCATGTAACTTTATTTAATAAGAAGAGTCATATTCAGTTTTGTTGTATACAATGTGCTTCTGTTTTAATAACCAATCTTAATGTTTGTAGATTTATAGCTCACAGATGAACAGGTGCAAAACTTTACTTTAGCTGAAATTGAAAAGTTACTAGCTGATAATTCTAGCAGTCTCCGTAACTTTGATTGCATGCTTATACCGGACGAGACTATCATTGTTGATGCTGGAAATATGCTTATATTGGAAGAGAAATCTTATAACCTAGATGATATGTGTATCGAGCATTCTAAGTTGTACCGTTGTTGACTAATGAGCAGAGGGCGATTTATGATAAAATCATGGATGCGATTGATAGGGGGTGGTGGAGTGATATATGGTGGTACAGGAAAAACTTTCATCTGGAGGACCTTGTGATCCGCCTTAAGGGGAAGGGGTGATATTGTTCTTCCAGTGGTATCGCTTCGCTCCTTCCTAAAGGTAGAACTGCACACTTCAGATTCGGCATACCGTTATTGGTTGATGATAAATCTTATTGCAACAAGATCAATCTTGGCACTGAAATGACGGAACTCCTGAAGAAGACGAAACTTATTATTTGGGATGAGGCATCGACGACACACAGATACTGCTTTGAAGCTCTCGATAGGAGTTTGAGGGATGTTATGAGATCACCAGATGAGGAACCGCCGCCTAAACCATTTGGGGGATTGGTTGTAGTCTTAGGAGGTGATTTTCGGCAAATCTTACCTGTCGTTTCCAATGGGAGCAGGCACACGATAGTTCTTCCCATCTTTGGGATGAGTGTCATGTCCTTAAATTAACGAGAAATATGAGACTCCAAGTATTTAATGTACTTCTACTTTATGCTTTTATTGATATTGTTTGATTGGTTCATATTTTTTTTGATAAATATTGGATGTAGATAATATCATGGGTTTTAACTCTATATTTTTAGGTTGGCTTCTCTATCTGATGCAGACGAGATCAAAAAGTTTGCTGATTCGATATTGCAGATAGGGGATGGAGTTGCTGGCGATGAAATTGATGGGGAAGCTCGTGTTAACTTATCAGATGACATTCTTATACGTGGTGCTAATGATCCCCTCTCTATTATTGTGGAAAGTACATATCCATCCTCTCTGCATGGTGTGCCCGATCCATAATGTTTCCAGGATAGATCTATACTTGCTCCAACTAATGATATTATCGAGAAGATTAACGATTATGTGATGTCGAAGGTGTCGGTGAAGTGGTGGAATATCTTAGCTCTGGTAGCATTTGCAAAACAGAAAGAGACATGTCTGATAACGAGGATATATTTTCTCCTGAATTCCTTAACATTATAAAATGTTCGAGGTTGCCGAACCATGTGATTAGGTTAAAGGTTGGTTGTTTAGTGATGCTTCTCAGGAATATTGATCAGGCTCGATGGTTGTGTAATGGAACAAAATGGTGGTGACCAAACTAGGGAAGCAAGTAATAAAGGCATCGCCAATTTCCGGGAAGGAGAAAGGCCAAAATGTGTTGATTTGTCGTATGATCATGAGTTCGTCGGATTTCACAAAATTTCCTATCAGATTTCAAATGAGACAATTTCCACTGTCCGCATGCTTCGCTATGACTATAAATAAGAGTCAAGGACAGTCTCTTTCGCACGTGAGCCTATATATTCCACAACCTGTTTTTAGCCACGGCCAGTTGTATGTAGCGGTATCCAGAGTCACTAGCAAGAAGGGACTGGAGGTTTTGATCTATGACAAGGATGGTGAGACGCACAATACGACGACTAATGTTATGTATAAAGAAGTATTCGATAAACTTTGGGGTACTTTCTAAGTAAAATATTGTTATACAATATGTTTCAAATTCAGTTTTTTATAATTTATGTCGTAGTTTGTTAATTCAATTATTATATTAATGTTGACGGCCTATTTTTTCAAGTAGTTGTTGATAGAATAATGGCGAAATCTTCTCCTTCATCGATATATATATATATATATATATATATATATATATATATATATATATATATATATATATATATATATATATATATATGCACATTTAATTTTTTATATTTGTGTCGCTTCTTTTCCGCAAATGTCATAGCAGTGTGCATTTGTTTATTTATTAAATATCCATTTCTTCTATTTCTAATTCAAATGTAATCATCCACTTACATGTACTTCCATTCAGCCGTATGTGTGTGAGTTTAGTGGTGTGAGGATGATAGTTTTATTTATAAAACCCTTCACTACACTCCATATATAAGACCACCCTTTAGTAATACACCAAGGTGTATAATTAAATACCTCACATCTATATCATATCTTTCAAACGACAAAGAAAGAGATATATAACATACAGTAAGGTGGTGGATGGTAATTAATTATTCGTTCTTAGCTAGTTACAGTAATTAACATAAATTACTGGGTAATTAATTTGTATTCATAAAATATTATTTCTTATAGGAATAATTGTAATAGTATTAATTTATCCAATAAATTAATTCGACATCTAATGTCTAATATTAACTTAGAGAGAATAAGCTCAATTTAATCCCTCATATATACCGTGTGCGCAATTCTATGGGTTCATCTCAATCAGTAATGGTAGGATTTGAAGAGTGTGAGTACATCTAGCCAGATCCGTGGCTCACACTGTGTTGTGTCAAGAATTAACACCTCCCGACCGGCGATCTCCTCGGAGGTCGGGCGACCAAGTCACTGCCGATCGTCCAAATAGATCTGCCGACCCGGCGACTGTGCGACCAGCCGTAACCCGATGGACGAGCCGCATCGACCGATCAAGGTCCTGTGACGATCCGGTGCCGAGCGATCGACATCAAAGACGATCGCCTCTCGGTACTCGGCGACCGACCCCTGCGATCTACGAGCGGGCGACCCTCTATTGGCATCTGCCGATGGTCATCCAGTCGGCGAAGACCGAGCCTCAAGACTGGCACCACGTGCAAGATCCGAGACAAGATCCGCGAATCTCGGGCCATTGACCACACTGGCTGCATCTCTCCACCCGGCAAGCAAGCCGAAAGTTGTCGGTAGGACCACGGGTGAGTGACTCGACGGGCGCGTGCGCTCCTCATCGACCGCCCAGCTTGCGCCACCACTACCTTGGACTTTAGCCCGACAAACAAGATCTTCCTTGGACTTTAGCCCGACAGCCCAGGAGATCGGCACATTATTATATTGGCCGGCAGGCGATCGGCACATTATAATATTGGCCGGCAGGCGATCGCCCGCCTAAGGACAAGACCCGGCTGTCCCTATATAAGCAAGGCTCCCTGCACTTGGCCACTCTCTCTGGCAATATCGCGATTCAAGCACACAATACAGAAACAATATACAGCACTTGGCTAATCTCCAACTCTTGGCAACAGCTATCTTTCGGTCTTACTTCTCCCGGCCTATCTCCTCGAGCTGATCATCGGCGGGGACGAAGAACACCGAGCTTCGCTCAAGAGCCGGATTAACAGAGTCTTTTTACACTCATTGTATTTAGATTTCTCTCATTAATACTTGTATCCACGAATATTCGTATTAATAACATCTCGCGAGAGCATTCAAGCCCGGGCCTAACAAACCCGGCAAATCTTGTATTATTTATCTTCTCTCGGAAGTGCTCCCGCAATTGTTGTTTGTTGTCCGTCTTCCAGCAGTATTAATCTTCGGATAAATATTTTGGGCAACAACAATTGGCGCTAGAGGAAGGGCATCCAACCCTCGAATTTTTACACCTACCGTCCCGAAGAACACTCACTGTTCTCGGGGCAGATACTTGAAGTGACACTCACTGCACTTCAAAGAAATCCTTCAGAAATCATGTCTTCCGCCTCCGCGTCGAAGAAGGCCGCTGACCAGCCGGCCAGACCCCCCGTTCCGTCCCAGTCCGAGCCGCAGCCGATGGTGGAAGGCAGCCGCCGCGGTCAGAGACGCTCGATCCCATCCCGGGACGGCGGCCCGAGCCTCTCGCTCGATCAGTTCCGAACCAATGAACAGATCGAAGAGGCCATAGCCGCCCTTCAGGAACGACGGAGTGCTCTCGACGCGCCTCCTGCTATCACTCCCTCGGTCTCCCGCCGGAAGTCCAAGCGGAAGCTCAAGGCATTACTGGCCGAGCGAGCGCCAGGAGGCTCTCGCCCGCAAGAAGAGGCGCTCGGCAGCCGGGGCACGTCTGTCTTCGATCGACTGGGTAGTGACCCGACCTGGCGACCGGGGCAGTCCGGCCCCAGCTACGAGACGACGGAGTTGGTGTCCGTCACCAGGAGCTCGGCCTACCCGGCTCCCACAAGGCGATCCAGCCGCCTGGCTCCCGCTCGCCAAATTCCCGAGATCGGCAGCAGTGGAGTCCGGAGGTCGGTACACGATCGCCTCGGCCCCCGCTCCCAAAGCCGATCCGCAAGCAGCCGAGCCGCGGCGATTGCCGCAATGCAACGACAGATCGACGACGTGAAGGCGCTCCTGCAATCCGGGGCAGGCGCCGTGAAGACGATCGCCGTGCCAAGCGAGCCGCTCACGATCGACATCGAGCTCGCCCCGGTGCAGCACAGGATCGTTCCTCCTCAGACACCCGTGTACGAGGGGCGATCGGACCCCCAAACACACCTGCACAAGTTCAACATCTACATGACCGGGTGTGGGGCATCGGACGCGACCAGGTGCCGGATGTTCCCTCTGACGCTGGACGACCTCGCCCACCGATGGTACACCTCATTGCCACCTCGGTCCATTGGCTCCTTTAACGAGCTGGCGCACGTCTTCACAGAATACTTCGCCACCAGGGCCGCTCGGCCAGAAGGTCCCCATCGCATGTGGCGGATCAGGCAAGGGGAAGAGGAGTCCGACTCGGACTACATCGACCGGGTTGACATGATCATCCTCAACGGCGAGCCCGTAAGCGATGAGACCGCCCTCTACGCGGTCCTAGGAGGTTTCCAGGGCTTCTCACCTATGTTCAGGCATCTCACGAAGACCCTACCGACGACCTACGCAGCCTTCCGGGCTAGAGCCGCAGATTTCCTGTCCAGGCAAAGGCTTCTTCTTAGCCTAGGAGTAGATCGATCGGCGCCCGTACGACGACCTCCAGTCTCCCAGCCCGGTCACTACTACCCAGCAGAGCCGGAGGACTCGATCCCCGCATACAGTCCATTTTAAATGAGGGACTAGCTGCCGCCCGATCGCCAATATCGACCTAAGAATAAAGCGATCGGCCGCCGAGCGACGATAGCCAATCTTCCGGCCAGATCGCAACATCATCAGCAACCCGGTGGACACGATCGCCATCTACAGTCCAGCATATAACATGACGGACTAAGGCATAAGATCGCCTCCACCGCACATCATAAAGCCATGGTCCTGGCAGTCGATGGAACCGGCTGCTTCGGCCATGCAAGGTCCCTTTCGGCCGAGATCGCCCGCCCTTCGTTTAAATACGAGGCTGGCGTGGTCTGAGGGCTCTCCAACATTAATCAGTGGACACATGCCACAACCCCGTCTCAACGTACACCGTCGAGGTCGGCCATCTCCATGGCTGGCCGAGGTGGAAGCAGAGCTAACAAGCCGCGGGCGTGGAGTTGATTCATCCGACGCTGCCCCGCGCAAGGACTCCTCTAGACCGAGACCGCACGCCCTTCGTTTAAATACGAGGCGAGGCGCAGCCTAACAGAGGACCCTCATAATAAAGTGAGTCACGAGACACTCATTGTCTTCGCGCACCAAGACACGGTCATGGAGTCGGTCCATCGACCTCCGCGACTGTGCACGATTCCTCAAACAAAGCGAAACCACCAAGTTTCCGTGGGGGATCGGCCAATGTTGTTTTTGCAGGTACAAGACCGAAAGATAGCTAAGCCAATCGACTATGATAGCCCAAGTCCGAATCCTAAGTCAGCTCATATCGCCCGTCCTCATCCAGACACGATCGCCAGCAAGAACCACCTCGCCCCATGTCTTCAACATAGGAGCAAGCTGGGGGGCAATTGTTGTGTCAAGAATTAACACCTCCCGACCGGCGATCTCCTCGGAGGTCGGGCGACCAAGTCACTGCCGATCGTCCAAACAGATCTGCCGACCAGCGACCAGGCGACCGAGCCGTAACCCAGTGGACGATCTGCATCGACCGACCGAAGGTCCCAGGACCAGTCCCAGTGCCGAGCGATCGACATCAAAGACGATCGCCTTTCGGTACTCGGCGACCGACCCCTGTGATCTACTAGCGGGCAACCCTCTATCGGCATCTGCCGATGGTCATCCAGTCGGCGAAGACCGAGCCTCAAGACTGGCACCACGTGCAAGATCCGAGACAAGATCCGCGAATCTCGGGCCATTGACCACAGCCTGACAGAATCTCTCCACCAGCCGACAAGCCGCCGAAAGTTGTCAGTAGGACCACGGGTGACAGTGACTCTGGACGCGTGCTGGCTCCTCATTGGACCGCCCAGCTTGCGCCAGCCACTACCTTGGACTTTAGCCCGACAGCCCAGGAGATCGGCACATTATTATATTGGCCGACAGGCGATCGGCACATTATAATATTGGCCGGCAGGCGATCGCCCGCCTAAGGACAAGACCCGGCTGTCCCTATATAAGCAAGGCTCCCTGCACTTGGCCACTCTCTCTGGCAATATCGCGATTCAAGCACACAATACAGAAACAATATACAGCACTTGGCTAATCTCCAACTCTTGGCAACAGCTATCTTTCGGTCTTACTTCTCCTGGCCTATCTCCTCGAGCAGATCATCGGCGGGGACGAAGAACACCGAGCTTCGCTCAAGAGCCGGATTAACAGAGTCTTTTTACACTCATTGTATTTAGATTTCTCTCATTAATACTTGTATCCACGAATATTCGTATTAATAACATCTCGCGAGAGCATTCAAGCCCGGGCCTAACAAACCCGGCAAATCTTGTATTATTTATCTTCTCTCGGAAGTGCTCCCGCAATTGTTGTTTGTTGTCCGTCTTCCAGCAGTATTAATCTTTGGATAAATATTTTGGGCAACAACACACTGTAACCCTAATTGAGAAAGAATGATGGGGATCATTCCAAAACCTTTGATGTCATGAATAAAGTATACGTATAAACCCTTCAATCAGAAGTCCCGATCAAGTTATAGGGTCATGATAAGTCAAACCATATTGTAACTTGATTCTATGCATGAGTTAACGCAAATCAGATCGTTGCACTATCGTGTATCAAATGAAATTAGCTCATATGCTTTGGCCATAGACTTATGATTCATCTAATATTAACCACAGAGGACATTCACTTGCTGACTTACAAGAGAGAATCCTTTCTTTGAATTCAGTAGAGACAGGTACTTATCCATCGAGTTGCATTTTGAGATTGACCCTAGTGATTGGTGATTGGATCAAACTACTCAAATGAATAACTTCATGTCACGGGCACATATCCTGATGAACCCTCAAGTCTAAGGTTCATGTATACCTATCACAACCTTTTGATTCATTCCTTGACTATTCAAGAGTGAAATCCATGTGATGAATCGAGATGTGTAGTTTGAGTATACTAATCTAATTAGCATACCTATAATGTGTGATCCTACTAACTATTAGTGAGTAAAGGCACTCTACATGTTAACATTCACACCATACAAGTATTACCTAAACTCAATGCCCAGTAAAGTTTTACTAAATTGCAAACTGATTAAGCATTTGAGCTCTAAACACTTCCACTGCCGATCCTCTTATCCAATAAGGAGCGGAATGTTCACTCTCATACGCAAGGACTACATTTCTAAATTTATATTTACTATGTGAAGAATGCCATTGACATATAGTAAATAGAAAAACATTCATTTGTCTTTTGATCATAAAGATCTAAGTTCAAAATTACAAGTACAATGCTCTAACTCTCTCGGTCTTTAAGTGGCATCCGAGGGCATATTCTTGACAGTTTCTTATTTTCACTCAATGCCACAAGTTTTGGTATCTAATTCCAGTTTTCTCCAGATAGTGCTCTAAGACCTTCTGGGAAAGTGGATTTGTCAATGGATCAGCGACGTTTGCCTCTGAGTCTACTCTTTGCAGTATAATATATTATTTTCAAACCATATCTCTAACAATGTGATATTTTCTCTCAATGTATTTGGTATTATGGTTATACCCAGATTCTTTAGCCTATGCAACAGCTTTGTCGTTGTCGCATAAAAGCAAAATGGGTATCTCTACACAAGGCACCACTTGAAGTTCTCTTAGAAACTTCTTAATCCAAAAAACTTCTTTTGAAGCGTCCGAGGCTTCCTGGCTCTGCTTGGCAGGTGGAATTTGCAGTTGCGCTTTGCTTGGAACTTTTCCCAGATACTGCTCACCAATAAGAGTACAAATGAATTTGGTAGTTGATATCTTGTCATCTTTGTCACCTTCAAAGTATGAATTGGTCCGTTCACATTCAGATCTCCACCTCTGTATATCAGAACAAGATCTCTTGTTCTTATTAGGTACTTGGAAAATGTTCTTCATCGCCATCTAATGTTCCCTACCTGGGTTTGCCTAAAACCAACTAACTATGCTCATGGCGTATGCAATGTCTGATTTTGTACACAACACAGCATACATTAGGTACCCCCGACTGAAGCATATCGTATCGTACTCATGTCATTTCTATCTTCTTAACTTTTAGGACACATAGTTTTGGAAAGTTTTATAACATGTTGCATCTGCAGTAACCGTGTTTTTAGAATCTTCCATCTTAAATCGATTTAAAATCTTATCTATATAAAGGGCTTGAGAAAGTCTCATAATTATTTCCGCTCTACCCTGGTAGAGGCGGATCCCTAGAATATACGAAGCTTCTCCCAAGTCTTTCATGGAGAATGTACTTGAAACCCAAGCTTTTACCGAATTGAGAATCCATACGTCATATCCTATTAATAGAATGTCATATAGGTATAGTACTAAGAACGTAATCATTCTCCTACTAACCTTCTTGTAGACACAGACTTCTTCTTCATTTTGCACGAAGTCAAACTCTTTCGTGAAGCTTGCTCAGTCCATAGATGGAATGCTGAAGCTTGCATACTTTATGAATATCAATATGGGATATGAAGCCTTTAGGTTGTTTCATATAGATCTCCTCCTCGAGAATCCATTAAGGAATACCGTCTTCATGTCCATCTGTCATATCTCATAATCGTAGTAGGCTGCTATGGCTAGCATCATATGAATAGACTTGATCATATCTATATGTGAGATGGTCTCACGGTAATCGATTCCTTCCTTTTGGGAATAACTCTTTGCCACAAGACTGGCTTTATAAACTTCAACCTTGCCATCCCCGTCAATCTTTCTCTTGTAGATCAATTTATTCTCCATATGCACTATGCCCCTGAGATGCTCTACAAGAATCTAGACTTCATTGTTATGCATCAAGACAATCTCTGCTTCCATACCCTCATGCCATTTTGCGAAGTCTACATCCACCATCGCTTGGTCATACGAAGTAGGGTCATTCTCTTGGTTTATTATTTAAAATTACATGGACACCTAGTTCCTCCATATACATATAACCGTACCTGTCAGGTTAGTGATATGCCCTATTCGACCTACGATCTGGTTGTTATGTTTCTAAAGGTTCAGTTCTGATTTCTTGTTCAGATGTTCCCTGAGGAGTTCCTTTTTGTTATTTAAAAAAAACATTTCTACCTGCACCTCCTTCCTGAATGAACTCATCCCCAAGAAAGTGTGCTTGTAAAGCAACTATTATCATATGATCTTAGTGCGTGTAGAATAGATAACCCATATAATCATGTGGGGATCCTATGAAACGTCCCTTCACGGACCTCGTTTCTAATTTCTCTACCTTAGTCTTTTTACATAAGCAGGACATCCCGAATCCTAATATGATTAAGACTTGGTGTACTTTCATTCCACTACTCATGCAGAGATTCAGGAACATATTTGGAAGGATATTTGTTCAAGATATGAGCAATAGTGAGTAGCGCATATCCCCACAGATAAATTGGTAGATGAGTATAGCTAAGCATGAAAACGAACCATGTCTAGTAAACTTTGGTTCCTTCTTTCTGATACACCATTTAATTATGGAGTTACTGCAGGTGTGAATTGTTATACTATTCCTTGTTCTTTCAAGAACTCATCAAACTCAGTACTCATATATTCGCCTCCTCGTTTTGACTGAAGTGTCTTAATATGACTGCGAGTTTGATTTTCAACCGTTATCTTGAATTTCTTGAATTTATCAAAGACTTCGGGTTTGTGTTTCATTAAGTACACAATCCCATACCTAGTATGATCATTTGTGAATGTAATTAAATACTGATATACATATCGTGTTCCTTTTACAGTAATACACACGTCGATATGTATTAATACAAGTGTTTCAATGGCTCTTTCAAAAGTCCTTGTAAAATGGGACTTGGTCATTTTACCTTTGAGGCAAGATTCATAAGTAGGATATGGATATAATCCCAATGGACCTGTAAGTCCATATTTCCCCATTTTGTGAACCTTGGTCTGGGCAATATGACCAACTCTAAGATGCCACTTTAATGCTTGATATACCATCTCCACCATGCTTCCTGGTTATAAAATTCACTTTAGTTTTATTCTTTAAGTTTAGATGATAAAGTTCATTCAATAAAGTAGAAGTGCCTGCTAATTTATTTACAAAATATATACAGCAACATCCACCATTGATAAGTAAATGGAAACACAATCGATCCATGACCGGAATTGATACAATATTCTGATTCCCCTTGAGAAGTACAATTACATCATCAAAAGTAAGACTAGATTCTGATTACAACATGAGGGATCAAATATCATAAGCCTCGACACTGTTTCCACTTTCGACGGTAACCAACACTTCCCTTAAATCCAACTTCCTACTTCATTTAAGATCCTGATTCATTGTACATATAGGAGAACTAGCACCAAAATCAAGTTCCCAAAAAGTAACAACAGTTACAGGATAATTTGTTTTCAAAACTAGTAGTTCCATATCTACGTCATGAAGCTTGGGACAATCTCTTCTTCAGTGGCCTATCTCACCTCATTCAATGCATTCATACATGTATTTTGCCTTATTACTTTTAGGAACCTTAAAGGAATTGCGCTTATCTTTCTGTACCCTATATTTGGGCTTGAACTGCTTGTTATTCTTTTTCTTCTTGTTCTTGGACCCCCAAGGCTCTGAAGAAACTACAAGTGCAGCCTACTTCGGCTTAGTCTTTATCAGAGACTATGCTATACTCAGTTTGTTCATCAGCAAGCCATGTTACATGCAATTTCATTGCAGTTAAAGTTCATGACAAACTGCGAGAAGGAGTAAGGAAATGATTGTAGGATAAGGTCAGTTTAGAGAGAAGTATGAATCCTAAAATCAAGAACCTCCAGTATCTCAATAATAGATATCATTTTGAGGACGTGGACCCCAAATTTCTCACCTTCCTTCATCCAAGCACCAACAACTGTTTTGATATCCCATATAGAGTAGTGAGACTGTACTCCCTATAGAGCTCAACAAGATCTACCAGAATCGCCCCTGAAGAAGGCATTTTCTCATGGCCCCTCTAAAGCTCATTATTTATTGAGCCCATCATGAAACCACGGACTCTGACATCATCTTTAGCCCATTTGTCATAAGTATCAACTTCTTCCTGATTAGCCTTGGTCCTTGTAGGAGTCGGTGGTATGTACGCCACTAAGACGTAACCCAGCGATTCCATACTGAGAACTATAATCATATTGCCGAGCCAGTCCTCAAAGTCAGGTCCAGTAGTGTGTTCTTCACAAGTAAAATAGCGAGTGGGTTGATTGTCATTTTAAGAGTTGTTAAACTGTATAGGAGTAATACGAGAATAATTAGTGACTTGCATAATTATGGTCCGAGTATATATATAAGGTCTTTCTTTTATTCAATGCCCAGATCCCACTATTTTATTGACATTACACAATCCCATGTGGAAACCGAGAATCATGGTTCAATCGATTTCCAGTGGTGATCGTGTTCTTTGCAGATTTTTAGTAGAGGGCAACATACGGTTTCTAGTCTATTAATCTTTATAAATTGGTGTCCAACACCAACCCATATAATAGATGGTTTGATTTTCTTTTACCCTAATTCATTGCCATCAACCCATACAATTTCTATAGCCCGTGAACTATCTAAGCTTTAAACCATCAACACTTATCAGTTTGGCAATTGAAACTCACCCGACAACCTATATGATTTCTAGGGGTTAAATTTGCCACAACCGAAGGTATCTAATGCACTATAGAAATTTATCGATCTTCCCCAAAATACTATCCCAACAAACTCGAAAGCATAGCCCTGAGTTTAGGTGTCAATTTTTTATTAGTCCGATGGAGGATAGGAAACATGGTAACCCTTTTAGCCTTATTATTTTGTTTGTGGGAGTATTACGTGATTAACTTTACACTTTTAATATTAATTTATTTACAGCACGTTTGTCATTAATACAATAATAATAATAATAATAATAATAATAATAATAATAATAATAATAATAATAATAATAATAATAATAATAATAATAAAAAATAATAATAATAACCTAGTTGCTACCAACATGCAGTTCATTGACCGTTCCTAAGTATCAGGCCACTATAAGTGTTGTGTGATTTACTGCTTTAAATATCATACTTAGTTGTTGCATCAATCTTAACTATTGCATTAACAAACCTAGTCAGCTTAGTCTTCTGAATACTTTTCAGTAGACATCTGAACTATCGGCAGCTTACTTTACCTAGCTGCTATGTACTGTTGGTAAACTTAAAAAAAAACAGTTCAGTCAGTAAAAATTTTAATGTCTATACACCCGCAACCCCCCAGACTTATACCATATATATATTTGTGACCACATCAACAACACAGCTCCTCAATACTGGGTACAGGAACCCATCCGCCTCTTTCGTAAGCAAGTTGCCGCCCAATTCTACCAGTAGCTCTGGGAATCTAATTGGAAAGAGAAATATGGTTCCTCCCCAAGATGACAACCCTATGGGAACCGCAACTCTTAATTTTAACATGCATAATTATAATGCTTATAACGAGTATGTGCCTGCCCCACGTAGAACTCGCAATAAAGGACTCAAGAAGACCCACAGTAAATCAATTATTGTGAGGCAAGTCCGGGAGGTAAGAAATACCGTCTTGTTATTGTTGATGATTTCTCCAGGTACACCTGGATAATATTCTTAAATAAAAAAATAGGGAGACAACCACAAAGCTGTCGGAACATCGAAATAAGCTACAAAATAAGAAAGGGCTGAACTTTACATCCGCTTGGTACGACAGAGGCACAGAGTTCAAAAATTGTTTCATAGAGCAATTTTGTATGGACAAGGGTATAAACATGAACATTCAGCAGTCCGGACCCCACAGTAGGATGGTTTTGCCGAGCAAAAGAACAGAACGCTGAAGGAGGCAACTAGAATGATGATTTTCAATAATTAAAATCGAGTTACGCAGCGAAAAATGAAATTGGTCTAAATGGATAAAACCGAACCCCTAAAAGGATAGATCAAGCATCGTATATCAAATATATTAAAATTAAAAGGCAGAGATAAAAGAGTCATACCATCGTAGAGCCTTTGATGATTTTTTCTTGATGATGACGAGCCTAGCTTTGATAGTTCCCATCCACCAAAAATCTCCATCCCTTTTCATACCACCAACACTAACACGAATCTAATGTAACACCCCAAACTAGGCGGACATTATAGTGCCGTGGACCCCCGACTGGAACCCACTAGGCGAGTGAAAATGAATGAATTACACAGGGGAATGTAGTACCGAACCACATTACAACAATAATTACTCCGATGAGGAGTTTCGTACAACACATCCAGGATAATACCGAATACATGTATATTTTATATGAAAATAAAATATACAACACTGAGTGAAATGAGTATTCAAACGGAATGTCTGCAGCGGAATAAATGAAGGAAACATAAATGACTGAAAAGACTGGGGTCCCCTTATAGTATCATTGGGACTCCTCGCCGTCAACGTGCTCTCCCCGTGCCTTTGCCTTGCCAAGACCTGAAAACCAAATCCCCAAACGGGGTCAGTTACACAGAACAACAATCCTCAAGGGTTGAAAATACACAATCATGATTATATCAGAAGTTATGAAATATCATGTCGAAACATACGCAATCAAACATGCTATATGAATCAACTAACAGTACGGCTCAAAGGGTGGCGCCACACTACGCCCGGGATGGAAATGTGTCCGTGCACAAGCCACCAACGAGTATCGATCGAATACACGTGTGGTCTTGTACCTAATCAATCTCATGAGGCATATGACTCGTGTGCACAGTCCAATGTGCGGCCAACAACCAACACACGACTTAAACATGCCCGACATGAAAATCCAACACATACCAACCAGCACGCCAGTATGACCCATAATGCCACGATATAACAAAAGTGACATCGCAAACGAATAATGACTCACCGAGATGAAATGATAGTGAAATGAATGATAGCTCAATGAAAGGATTGGAACCGTCGTTCCTTGTGACTGAAGTGATTAACTGACAATGACAAGTTTTGATACGGTTAATACAATGATGAATGAGTTATGATTATGAATGAACAACAACAAAAGGAAATGAATATCCTTTTAACTGAGTAAGAATTAACTTACACAATACCGATGAAGAATGTCCTTCCACGAACAAACGTCCTAAATGAAGTGTCGGTCGCTCGAACAACCTTGAATAACACAATTACCAACAATCCGCTCAATAAATGAATCAAACACGATTATAACGAACTCAAGGCGTCAAAACGACTAAACCAAGTTCATTGGGGCATTATATCGAACACTATGTGGCCAACTTCGATTGATTATAACCAAACCTCAATAACACCAACATCAAATCCCCAAGAAGTGTTTCAAACCAACAAAACAACTTCAATACGATCAATAATCCATTATGAAAATCTAAAATCGTGATTTCAACAACAATTAATCGAAAACCCCCAAATCCAACTCAATATTCAAAGTGTTCTTGGAAAATCCTTCGATAATCCATTGAATCTTTATACAAACTCATAATAATATGCATATCCCTCCATATAACATGATTATAATGTCCAAAACATCATATTCCAATACAAAATCGAAATCCAAGATGTTGAAGAAATTACCTCTTGAAGATCCAACCACTTCGATCCGATGAACAAGAGTTAAATCGAGTATCCAAGCTTTACGATCGAATGGAAATGAAGAAAATCAAGTACTCAAATGTTTGATGAAGGAAAATCCCTTCCCCCCAAGCTCTCTTTCGGACAAGATGGAAGAAGAAAGTGAAAATAAAGAAAAAGTCCCGGCCAGCCCTATATAAACTGCCGGAAGTTACGGCCGTAACTCGGCCCTCTTACGGCCGTAACATTCCAGGTCAACGGCCTTACGGCCGTAACCGGCCAACTCGTACGGCCGTAACTCGGCTTTGTCTAAAAGCCTGCCGACAGACTTACGGCCGTAACCGCTCCTGAGTTACGGGCGTAACTCGCCTTCGTCAAAAACATCTGCCGACATCGTTACGGCCGTACCCGCACACCTTACGGGCGTAACTCGGATGATACGTCCGTATCCGGCCAATCTTACGGGCATAAGCCCCCTTCGTCGAAAATGACCAGGCACCCTGCCTGCAGCGTACGGCCGTATCTCCCTCGCCTTATGGCCGTATGCCGAAACCCTTACGGCCGTAACTCGCCTTCGGCCAAAAACGTCTGGGCACCCTGCTCGACACGTACGGCCGTATCCGGCCAAGCCTTACGGCCGTACTGCCCAACTTACGGCCGTATGCCGAAATCCTTACGGCCGTAAGTCCCGCTCGTCCGAAATGGCCTGAAAACAACGAATGTCTATTACGGCCGTATCCGACACTCCTTACGGCCGTAACTCGTTGCTGGACAAGATGAAATTCCGACAACTCCGATTTCTCGCTACGATTGATGAATGATTCGACATACCAAACGTTTGTGAACGTGAACAAGTCCAACACATGCCAAAAATGATATTTCCAGCACAAGACTACCAATCACGATGATAATGATAATACTCCCGCTCTGACACTCAAATGGAGATGAAATGACGATCGGTAACTGATACACGGTTACAACATGCCAAATAAACGCAAATGAATGAATCATGAATGATGAGCGATCATTAATGAGTGAAAAAATTACTGAGTGATAATTACAGACTGATAATTACTGAATGATAATGAATGAATTACAACCGGGTACTACATACTCCCCCCCTTAAAAACAGTTTCGTCCCCGAAACTAAGGGTCAAACAACTCGGGATAACTCTCCCGCATACTCTCCTCGGTTTCCCAAGTGGCCTCTTCGACTCCGTGTCTAGACCACTGAATCTTAACCAAAGGAATCGTCTTGTTCCTCAACTGTTTGATTCTCCGCTCTAATACTCGTATAAGACGCTCCTCATACGAATGATCATCCACGATCTCGATTTCGTCGAACTGAAGTATGTGACTCGGGTCGGCAACATACTTCCGTAACTGAGAGATGTGAAACACATTATGAATTCGGTTCAACACCGGAGGTAAAGCCAATCGATAAGCTAACTCGCCTACTCGATTCAAAATCTCAAACGGTCCAATGAATCTCGAACTCAACTTCCCCCATTTTCCAAAACGAAAAATACCTCGACTCGGGGATACCTTGACCAAAACGGGGTCACCCATCTCGAACTCTAGTGGTCGACGACGATTATCTGCATATGATTTCTGTCGACTCTGAGCTGTCAACATACGACTCCTGATCAAAGCTACCTTCTCACGGGCGGCTATAAGCATATCGGGCTCGGTGCCGATTGAATCTGACAACCAACACAAAGGAGATCGACAACGACGACCGTACAAGGCCTCGTAAGGTGCCATCTTAATCGAAGCATGCCAACTATTATTATACGTGAACTCGATCAATGGTAGTTGGGCTTCCCAATCGTCCTTCCAATCGAGGACGCATGCCCTCAACATGTCCTCTAATGTCTGAATGGTTCTCTCAGATTGTTCGTCGGACTGAGGATGAAAAGCAGTACTGAGATTAAGCTGAGTTCCCATAGCACGATGGACTGATTTCCAAAAATGAGACACAAACCGTCCGTCACGATTGGAAACGATACTCTTAGGAGTACCGTGCAGTCTCACTATCTCTTTGATGAACAACTGGGCCAGTCTCTCGGGACCCCACGTATCCTTGATCTCAAGGAAATGAGCTGATTTAGTTAAGCGGTCCACAATCACCCAGATCGTATTCATGCCACGACGACTCGTCGGCAAACTCGTGATGAAATCCATAGAAATGTCTTCCCACTTCCACTCTGGGATAGGGAGAGGTTTCAGCATACCCGCCGGTCGCTGATGTTCAATCTTGACTTGTTGACAGGTTAAGCATCTCGAAACAAATTCTGCGACTTCTCGCTTTATATTACTCCACCAGTAATTTTGTTTCAAGTCTTTGTACATCTTGCTAGACCCCGGATGAACAGAATAAGGGGTAGCATGAGCTTCTCTCAAAATCGAGTTTTTCAACTCGTCATTCGCCGGTACGCACAACCGATTCTTAAATCTCAAGAGTCCATCATCGTGGACCACGAATCGAGGGGCTTTTCCCTGAGCCACATCCTCACGGATGCGCGACAATGCTGGGTCTGAACCCTGTTTCTCCCTGATTTTCTCCTCAAGTGACGATGAAATCTCTAACATACAAAGTTGTCCCTGAATTCGCTGAAGTCACACCTCGATCTCGGGTCTAAGAAATTCCTGCTGAAGCTCCTTCTGAACTGTTAAATGAGCAAGCATCTTCTCCTGGACGGACTTACGACTCAAGGCGTCGGCGACAACCTTCGCCTTGCCCGGGTGGTAAAGGATCTCGATATCATAATATTTGATTAGTTCCAACCACCGTCTTTGTCGCATATTTAACTCCTTCTGAGTAAATATATACTTCAATTCTTGTGATCAGTGAAGATCTGACAGGTGACGCCATAAAGGGAACGACGCCAAATTTCCAACGCGAAAACCATGGCTGCTAGATCCAGGTCGTGGGTCGGATAATTAACCACCTAATCCGAGGAAACTTCGGATTTCCTTAACATCTTTCGGAGGTTGCCAATCTAGGATAGCCTCCGTCTTCTGAGGGTCGACACGAACTCTGTCTGATGAAATTACATGCCCGAGAAGAGTCACTTCGGACATCTAGGACTCACATTAAGAAAACTTTCCATAAAGTTGCTCGCGTCTTAACACGTCGAGAACCTGATGAAGACGTACCTCGTGTTCCTCTCGATCACGAGAATAAAACAAAATGTCATCGATGAAGACAACAACAAACTGATCCAAAAAGTCGATGAAAATCCGATTCATTAACTCCATGAATACCGCAGGTGCATTAGTTAGCCCGAACGGCATAACCACGAACTCATAATGACCATAGCGTGTACGAAACGCCGTCCTTGCGATACCCGACTCTTGAATTCGCAGCTGATGATATCCAGATCTTCAGTCGACCTAGGAAAATATTGAAGCTCCCTGAAGTTGATCTAAGAGATCATCAATACGGGGTAGAGGATACTAATCTTGATCATCACCCTGTTCCACTCCTGATAATTAATACACACACGAGACGAGCCATCCTTCTCCTTGACAGATCACACTGGTGCTCCTCACGGGGACGCACTCGGTCGGAGATAACCTTTCTCGAACTATTCCTCAAGTTGAATCTTCAACTCCTGCATTCTGGTCGGGGCCATCCGATACAGTGCCTTCGATAACGGGGACATACCGGCTCCAACTCACTCCTGAATTCCACTACTCTATGTGAAGGCAACCAGATAACTCGTTTGGAAATACATCGTCAATCGATGACAATGATACCACGAATGATTGAACATTTCAATTGCCCTAGAATGGTCAATCGATAAAAAGTGATACCAATAATGATTGAACAACTCGATTGCCTTAGAAAGGCCAATCGATGAAAATGATGTTATGAATGATTGAATAACTCGATTGCCTTAGAAAGGCCAATCGATGAAAATGATGCAATGAATGATTGAATAACTCTATTGCCTTAGAAAGGCCAATCGATGAAAATGATACCATGAATGATTGAATAACTCGATTGCCTTAGAAAGGCCAATCGATGAAAATGATACAATGAATGATTGAATAGCTCGATTGCCTTAGAAAGGCCAATCGATGAAAATGATACAATGAATGATTGAATAGCTCGATTGCCTTAGAAAGGCCAATCGATGAAAATGATACAATGAATGATTGAATAGCTCGATTGCCTTAGAAAGGCCAATCGATGGAAATGATACAATAAATGATTGAACAATTCGATTGCGGAATTTCTCTGCTTTCGTCATAATAAAAATTCTTCTGGAACAACGGGGATTACTTCCCTGAAGCACACATTCGACAACCAACGACGGAAAGATAGCGACCAAACGCTTACAAACACTGTGTAACACCCCCAAAATCGACCGGGAATATTACAGCGCCGTGGGCCCCATATTAGAACCCACAAGGCTAAAATCATTTTCGCTAATGTTTAAAAATGTCAAAAAGCCCTTTGAAAGTACACACACGCGCAGCGGATAAAAACACAGTTCAAAGAATACTGAAAGCCAATTTAAATATACACACGCAGCGGATAAAAACATAATTAATTACATTTGCAGCGGAATTAGAAAACCAGAAAAGAACACATAATCCCAACAATCACGCCATAGCCAGTATCACCGGAAAGCTCATCCCTTCACGACCGCTACTAGCTCGAACTCCGAGTACCTAAAATATAAAGCCCACGACGGGGTCAGCCATAATACTCAACAATGATAACGATCACATCACAAAGACAATTACATATCAATGTAATCTACAGAGTAAGAACATTCCCAATGTATTTTACCGAAGTAACCTTACCAACCTGTCACAACCATAACAATCAATTCTTACCATAATCCCATCTTGCGTTCTTAAGTGATGAATGAGTTCAAAAGTATCCACCTGTTCTGTATCCGAAACGATACCAAAATTCGCAAACTTATCATATCTCAATTATAGAATGATCTGGCCAGGACTAACTCTGTCGGCTGGGTCGCACAATCGGATCCCAATCCTGATAAAACCGATATCACATGGCACACCTGTAATCCAACTGTTCCGAGACAATAGCAAGTCCCAAATATCAATGCAAAACATGAATGTTTACACAATCAATACTGATAAACAATTAATGCGTCACAACGGAAATATCAATGACATGATATTTTCACACAAGATCGACAAAGGATCAACCACGATTGAGAATATCATGATGTGGTAACTCCAACAAGATCAATGACATAATCAATGTTGTTGCCCAAAATATTTATCCGAAGATTAATACTGCTGGAAGACGGACAACAAACAACAATTGCGGGAGCACTTCCGAGAGAAGATAAATAATACAAGATTTGCCGGGTTTGTTAGGCCCGGGCTTGAATGCTCTCGCGAGATGTTATTAATACGAATATTCGTGGATACAAGTATTAATGAGAGAAATCTAAATACAATGAGTGTAAAAACACTCTGTTAATCCGGCTCTTGAGCGAAGCTCGGTGTTCTTCGTCCCCGCCGATGATCTGCTCGAGGAGATAGGCCGGGAGAAGTAAGACCGAAAGATAGCTGTTGCCAAGAGTTGGAGATTAGCCAAGTGCTGTATATTGTTTCTGTATTGTGTGCTTGAATCGCGATATTGCCAGAGAGAGTGGCCAAGTGCAGGGAGCCTTGCTTATATAGGGACAGCCGGGTCTTGTCCTTAGGCGGGCGATCGCCTGCCGGCCAATATTATAATGTGCCGATCGCTTGCCGGCCAATATAATAATGTGCCGATCTCCTGGGCTGTCGGGCTAAAGTCCAAGGAAGATGCTGGCTGTCGGGCTAAAGTCCAAGGTAGTGGCTGGCGCAATCTGGGCGGTCCAATGAGAAGCCGGACGCGTCCGTGCAGTCACCGCTACCCGTGGTCCTACTGACAACTTTCGGCGGCTTGTCGGCTGGTGGAGAGATTCTGTCAGGCTGTGGTCAATGGCCCGAGATTCGCGGATCTTGTCTCGAATCTTGCACGTGGTGCCAGTCTTGAGGCTCGGTCTTCGCCGACTGGATGACCATCAGCAGATGCCGATAGAGGGTCGCCCGCTAGTAGATCGCAGGGGTCGGTCGCCGAGTACCGAGAGGCGATCGTCTTTGATGTTGATCGCTCGGAACCGGGACTGGTCCTGGGACCTTCGGTCGGTCGATGCAGCTCGTCCACTGGGTTACGGCTCGGTCGCCTGGTCGCTGGTCGGCAGATCTGTTTGGACGATCGGCAGTGACTTGGTCGCCCGACCTCCGAGGAGATCGCCGGTCGGGAGGTGTTAATTCTTGACACAACAATTGCCCCCCAGCTTGCTCCTATGTTGAAGACATGGGGCGAGGTGGTTCTTCCGCGATCGTGTCCGGATGAGGACGGGCGATCTGAGCTGACTTAGGATTCGGACTTGGGCTATCATAGTCGATTGGCTTAGCTATCTTTCGGTCTTGTACCTGCAAAAACAACATTGGCCGATCCCCCACGGAAACTTGGTGGTTTGGCTTTGTTTGAGGAATCGTGCACAGTCGCGGAGGTCGATGGACCGACTCCATGACCGTGTCTTGGTGCGCGAAGACAATGAGTGTCTCGTGACTCACTTTATTATGAGGGTCCTCTGTTAGGCCGCGCCGCCTCGTATTTAAACGAAGGGCGTGCGGTCTCGGTCTAGAGGAGTCCTTGCGCGGCAGCGTCGGATGAATCAACTCCACGCCCGCGGCTTGTTAGCTCTGCTTCCACCTCGGCCACCATGGAGATGGCCGACCTCGGCAGTGTACGTTGAGACGGGGTTGTGGCATGTGTCCACCGATTAATGTTGGAGAGCCCTCGGACCACGCCGGCCTCGTATTTAAACGAAGGGCGGGCGATCTCGGCCGAAAGGGACCTTGCATGGCCGAAGCGGCGGTTCCATCGATTGCCAGACCATGGCTTTATGATGTGCGGTGGAGGCGATCTTATGCATTAGTCCGTCATGTTATATCTTTGGGTGTAGATGGCGATCGTGTCCACCGGGTTGCTGATGATGTTGCGATCTAGCCGGAAGATCGCGATCGTCGCTCGGCGGCCAATCGCTTTATTCTTAGGTCGATATTGGCGATCGGGCGGCAGCTAGTCCTCATTTAAAATGGATGTGGCGGGATCGAGTCCTCCGCTCTGTGGGTAGTAGTGGCCGGGAGGCGGAGGTCGTCGTGCGGCGCCGATCGATCTACTCTAGGCTAAGAAGAAGCCTTTGCACAGACAGAAATCTGCGGCTCTAGCCCTAAGGCTGCGTGGGTCGTCGGTAGGGTCTTCGTGAGATGCCCGAACATAGGTGAGAAGCCACAGAAACCTCCTAGGACCGCGTAGAGGGCGGTCTCATCGCTTACGGGCTCGCCGTTGAGGATGATCATGTCAACCCGGTCGATGTAGTCCGAGTCGGACTCCTCTTCCCCTTGCACGATCCGCCACATGCGATGGGGACCTTCTCGCCGAGCGGCCCTGGTGGCGAAGTATTCGTGAAGACGTGCGCCACTCGTTAAAGGAGCCAATGGACCGAGGTGGCAATGAGGTGTACCATCGGTGGCGAGGTCGTCCAAGCCGAGGGAACATCCGCACTGTCGCATCCGATGCCCCACACCCGGTCATGTAGATGTTGAACTTGTGCAGGTGTGTTTGGGGGTCCGATCGCCCCTCGTACACGGGTGTCTGAGGAGGAACGATCCTGTGCTGCACCGGGGCGAGCTCGATGTCGATCGTGAGCGGCTCGCTTGGCACGGCGATCGTCTTCACGGCGCCTGCCCCGGATTGCAGGAGCGCCTTCACGTTGTCGATCTGTCGTTGCATTGCGGCAATCGCCGCGGCTCGGCTGCTTGCGGATCGGCTTTGGGAGCGGGGGCCGAGGCGATCGTGTACCGACCTCCGGACTCCACTGCTGCCGATCTCGGGAATTTGGCGAGCGGGAGCCAGGCGGCTGGATCGCCTTATGGGAGCCGGGTAGGCCGAGCTCCTGGTGACGGACACCAACTCTGTCGTCTCGTAGGCCGGGCCGGGTGCCAGTCGCGTGTCGGGTCACGCCGTGCGATCGAAGACAGGCGTGCCCGGCCGCAGTGCCTCTTCTTGCGGGCGAGAGCCTCTGGCGCTCGCTCGGCGATGTGCCTTGAGCTTCCGCTTGGACTTCCGGCGGGAGACCGAGGGAGTGATAGCAGGAGGCGCGTCGAGAGCACTCCGTCGTTCCTGAAGGGCGGCTATGGCCTCTTCGATCTGTTCATTGGTTCGGAACTGGTCGAGCGAGAGGCTCGGGCCGCCGTCCCGGGATGGGATCGAGCGTCTCTGACCGCGGCGGCTGCCTTCCACCATCAGCTGCGGCTCGGACTGGGATGGAACGGGGGGTCTGGCCGGCTGGTCAGCGGCCTTCTTCGACGCGGAGGCGGAAGACATGATTTCTGAAGGATTTCTTTGAAGTGCAGTGAGTGTCACTTCAAGTATCTGCCCCGAGAACAGTGAGTGTTCTTTGGGACGGTAGGTGTAAAAATTCGAGGGTTGGATGCCCTTCCTCTAGCGCCAATTGTTGTTGCCCAAAATATTTATCCGAAGATTAATACTGCTGGAAGACGGACAACAAACAACAATTGCGGGAGCACTTCCGAGAGAAGATAAATAATACAAGATTTGTCGGGTTTGTTAGGCCCGGGCTTGAATGCTCTCGCGAGATGTTATTAATACGAATATTCGTGGATACAAGTATTAATGAGAGAAATCTAAATACAATGAGTGTAAAAACACTCTGTTAATCCGGCTCTTGAGCGAAGCTCGGTGTTCTTCGTCCCCGCCGATGATCTGCTCGAGGAGATAGGCCGGGAGAAGTAAGACCGAAAGATAGCTGTTGCCAAGAGTTGGAGATTAGCCAAGTGCTGTATATTGTTTCTGTATTGTGTGCTTGAATCGCGATATTGCCAGAGAGAGTGGCCAAGTGCAGGGAGCCTTGCTTATATAGGGACAGCCGGGTCTTGTCCTTAGGCGGGCGATCGCCTGCCGGCCAATATTATAATGTGCCGATCGCCTGCCGGCCAATATAATAATGTGCCGATCTCCTGGGCTGTCGGGCTAAAGTCCAAGGAAGATGCTGGCTGTCGGGCTAAAGTCCAAGGTAGTGGCTGGCGCAAGCTGGGCGGTCCAATGAGAAGCCAGCACGCGTCCAGAGTCACTGTCACCCGTGGTCCTACTGACAACTTTCGGCGGCTTGTCGGCTGGTGGAGAGATTCTGTCAGGCTGTGGTCAATGGCCCGAGATTCGCGGATCTTGTCTCGAATCTTGCACGTGGTGCCAGTCTTGAGGCTCGGTCTTCGCCGACTGGATGACCATCAGCAGATGCCGATAGAGGGTCGCCCGCTAGTAGATCGCAGGGGTCGGTCGCCGAGTACCGAGAGGCGATCGTCTTTGATGTTGATCGCTCGGCACCGGGACTGGTCCTGGGACCTTCGGTCGCTCGATGCAGCTCGTCCACTGGGTTACGGCTCGGTCGCCTGGTCGCTGGTCGGCAGATCTGTTTGGACGATCGGCAGTGACTTGGTCGCCCGACCTCCGAGGAGATCGCCGGTCGGGAGGTGTTAATTCTTGACACAACAATTGCCCCCCAGCTTGCTCCTATGTTGAAGACATGGGGCGAGGTGGTTCTTGCTGGCGATCGTGTCTGGATGAGGACGGGCGATCTGAGCTGACTTAGGATTCGGACTTGGGCTATCATAGTCGATTGGCTTAGCTATCTTTCGGTCTTGTACCTGCAAAAACAACATTGGCCGATCCCCCACGGAAACTTGGTGGTTTGGCTTTGTTTGAGGAATCGTGCACAGTCGCGGAGGTCGATGGACCGACTCCATGACCGTATCTTGGTGCGCGAAGACAATGAGTGTCTCGTGACTCACTTTATTATGAGGGTCCTCTGTTAGGCTGCGCCTCGCCTCGTATTTAAACGAAGGGCGTGCGGTCTCGGTCTAGAGGAGTCCTTGCGCGGGGCAGCGTCGGATGAATCAACTCCACGCCCGCGGCTTGTTAGCTCTGCTTCCACCTCGGCCAGCCATGGAGATGGCCGACCTCGACGGTGTACGTTGAGACGGGGTTGTGGCATGTGTCCACTGATTAATGTTGGAGAGCCCTCAGACCACGCCGGCCTCGTATTTAAACGAAGGGCGGGCGATCTCGGCCGAAAGGGACCTTGCATGGCCGAAGCAGCCGGTTCCATCGACTGCCAGGACCATGGCTTTATGATGTGCGGTGGAGGCGATCTTATGCATTAGTCCGTCATGTTATATGCTGGACTGTAGATGGCGATCGTGTCCACCGGGTTGCTGATGATGTTGCGATCTAGCCGGAAGACTGGCGATCGTCGCTCGGCGGCCAATCGCTTTATTCTTAGGTCGATATTGGCGATCGGGCGGCAGCTAGTCCCTCATTTAAAATGGACTGTAGGCGGGGATCGAGTCCTCCGGCTCTGCTGGGTAGTAGTGACCGGGCTGGGAGACTGGAGGTCGTCGTACGGGCGCCGATCGATCTACTCCTAGGCTAAGAAGAAGCCTTTGCCTGGACAGGAAATCTGCGGCTCTAGCCCGGAAGGCTGCGTAGGTCGTCGGTAGGGTCTTCGTGAGATGCCTGAACATAGGCGAGAAGCCCTGGAAACCTCCTAGGACCGCGTAGAGGGCGGTCTCATCGCTTACGGGCTCGCCGTTGAGGATGATCATGTCAACCCGGTCGATGTAGTCCGAGTCGGACTCCTCTTCCCCTTGCCTGATCCGCCACATGCGATGGGGACCTTCTGGCCGAGCGGCCCTGGTGGCGAAGTATTCTGTGAAGACGTGCGCCAGCTCGTTAAAGGAGCCAATGGACCGAGGTGGCAATGAGGTGTACCATCGGTGGGCGAGGTCGTCCAGCGTCAGAGGGAACATCCGGCACCTGGTCGCGTCCGATGCCCCACACCCGGTCATGTAAATGTTGAACTTGTGCAGGTGTGTTTGGGGGTCCGATCGCCCCTCGTACACGGGTGTCTGAGGAGGAACGATCCTGTGCTGCACCGGGGCGAGCTCGATGTCGATCGTGAGCGGCTCGCTTGGCACGGCGATCGTCTTCACGGCGCCTGCCCCGGATTGCAGGAGCGCCTTCACGTTGTCGATCTGTCGTTGCATTGCGGCAATCGCCGCGGCTCGGCTGCTTGCGGATCGGCTTTGGGAGCGGGGGCCGAGGCGATCGTGTACCGACCTCCGGACTCCACTGCTGCCGATCTCGGGAATTTGGCGAGCGGGAGCCAGGCGGCTGGATCGCCTTATGGGAGCCGGGTAGGCCGAGCTCCTGGTGACGGACACCAACTCTGTCGTCTCGTAGCTGGGGCCGGACTGCCCAGGTCGCCAGGTCGGGTCACTGCCCAGGCGATCGAAGACAGACGTGCCCCGGCTGCCGAGTGCCTCTTCTTGCGGGCGAGAGCCTCCTGGCGCTCGCTCGGCCAGTAATGCCTTGAGCTTCCGCTTGGACTTCCGGCGGGAGACCGAGGGAGTGATAGCAGGAGGCGCGTCGAGAGCACTCCGTCGTTCCTGAAGGGCGGCTATGGCCTCTTCGATCTGTTCATTGGTTCGGAACTGGTCGAGCGAGAGGCTCGGGCCGCCATCCCGGGATGGGATCGAGCGTCTCTGACCGCGGCGGCTGCCTTCCACCATCAGCTGCGGCTCGGACTGGGATGGAACGGGGGGTCTGGCCGGCTGGTCAGCGGCCTTCTTCGACGCGGAGGCGGAAGACATGATTTCTGAAGGATTTCTTTGAAGTGCAGTGAGTGTCACTTCAAGTATCTGCCCCGAGAACAGTGAGTGTTCTTCGGGACGGTAGGTGTAAAAATTCGAGGGTTGGATGCCCTTCCTCTAGCGCCAATTGTTGTTGCCCAAAATATTTATCCGAAGATTAATACTGCTGGAAGACGGACAACAAACAACAATTGCGGGAGCACTTCCGAGAGAAGATAAATAATACAAGATTTGTCGGGTTTGTTAGGCCCGGGCTTGAATGCTCTCGCGAGATGTTATTAATACGAATATTCGTGGATACAAGTATTAATGAGAGAAATCTAAATACAATGAGTGTAAAAAGACTCTGTTAATCCGGCTCTTGAGCGAAGCTCGGTGTTCTTCGTCCCCGCCGATGATCTGCTCGAGGAGATAGGCCGGGAGAAGTAAGACCGAAAGATAGCTGTTGCCAAGAGTTGGAGATTAGCCAAGTGCTGTATATTGTTTCTGTATTGTGTGCTTGAATCGCGATATTGCCAGAGAGAGTGGCCAAGTGCAGGGAGCCTTGCTTATATAGGGACAGCCGGGTCTTGTCCTTAGGCGGGCGATCGCCTGCCGGCCAATATTATAATGTGCCGATTGCCTGCCGGCCAATATAATAATGTGCCGATCTCCTGGGCTGTCGGGCTAAAGTCCAAGGAAGATGCTGGCTGTCGGGATAAAGTCCAAGGTAGTGGCGCAAGCCGGGCGGTCGATGAGGAGCCAAGACGCGCCCGTAGTCATCACCCGTGGTCCTACCGACAACTTTCGCGGCTTGTCTACCGTGGAGAGATTCTCACAGTCAGGTCAATGGCCCGAGATTCGCGGATCTTGTCTCGGATCTTGCACGTGGTGCCGCCTTGAGGCTCGGTCGCCGATCGGATGACCATCGGCAGATGCCGATAGAGGGTCGCCCGCTAGTAGATCGCAGGGGTCGGTCGCCGAGTACCGAGAGGCGATCGTCTTTGATGTCGATCGCTCGGCACCGGGACTGGTCCTGGGACCTTCGGTCGGTCGATGCAGCTCGTCCACTGGGTTACGGCTCGGTCGCCTGGTCGCTGGTCGGCAGATCTGTTTGGACGATCGGCAGTGACTTGGTCGCCCGACCTCCGAGGAGATCGCCGGTCGGGAGGTGTTAATTCTTGACACAACAATCAATAACCGAGAATACCGACAATACGGAAAATTCCAACAAGATCAATAAAAGGTCGACAACCGAGAATACCGACGACACGGTAAGGATCAATGAGGAATCAATAACCGAGAATACCGACGACATGGTAAACTCTAACAAGATCAAAAGAGTCGACAACCAAAAATACCAACGGTACGATAAACCCCAATAATATCAATAAAGGGTCAACAACCGAGAATACTGACGACATAGTAAACTCTAGCAAGATTAATAAGGACCAACGACCGGGAGTACCAACAATACGGTATACTCCAACAAGAACAATAAGGAATCGACAACCGAGAATACTGACGACACGGTAACTCCAATAGGGATAATAAGGGATCAACAACTGAGAACACCGATGACATGGTAAACTCCAATAACATAAACCGAGGACTAATAACCAAGAATACCAACGATGAGACAACTCTCAAACGGAATCAATAAGGATCAATAACGAACGATATTACCAATAACAAGGTGAACTCCAAACGAGATTTATAAAGGATCGATATCAATGAGTTGACCATCGATATGGTAACTCCGAACGAGATTAGAAAAGGTTCAACGGCGACGAATACACGAGGGAATAAAATAGTTAACCATATAAAATCATATATACGGGATTTCAAAGACAACCCGAATATCGAATAGATACAATTATACATGGGCTGTGAACGACCAATTAATAAGACTCAAGATGGACGTCACGATACAACATGACAACAAATCTCAAAGAAACGCATATCCAACAAGGATCATAAGACTTCCCAAAAGAGCAACAGTAACTCGATCATGAAAGACCGACACGACCACAATGTCGTATTTCCATCAGACAGCAGTCCACATCATGCTCAACAATGCCTATAATATTAACACATAAACCCCAAGGCAGCAGCCAAGGGTCACGGAAGCATCTCACAGGAATACCCCGGAACATAGGTGCCATATAGGTCTTATCCCCTAACACAGTTCATGCAATCACAAAATACCCCAAGGTCGCAACCAAGGGTCACGAAAGTATCCACATAGGAATACCCCGGAACATAGGTGCCATATAGGTCTTATCCCCTAACACATCGGCCCAACAGATCACCGCTCAAAGGAAGAGCGCATTACAAAACGTAACAACCAGTGGTGCACACTCACCGCATGAAATATCAACACACACATGCAATAATGCAACATGATGATTATCATAATCTAACAATATTAATTTACCTCAAGCTGGAGACGCCAACCTTTCCACGACCAACCGCCCTGAACGAATACACGGTTTATCCGAAAAATCCAAAATGAAGTACAGTCCATAACTAATACCAAACCACCATCCCGAGTTCAACATCGACACGATAACTAACCTTGATATCCAACTTCTCATGCAATAGACCAAATTATAATTCACGTTCCCATTTCCACTAGACATCCTTAAAATCATATACATTATGATTTATCTTAGTCCAAAAATACCATACATACCACCATTCCGACAATTCATATATTCCATAATACCATTGCTATATGAATCATAAATGAAATGAAAACGAAATCATTTATTAACATTATGAATCGAGCAAGCATAACTTGCCTTGATACCCATTCGACGAAGCCACTATCAATCTCGCCATCTCCGTCTACAAGCTCCGCAAAGACCGGCTCGTCCGCAGCATAATGGTTAACTTCAACGATCACTAACGCAACCTAATGCAATAATCAATTAACGATACGTTCAATAACAATCAACACCGAAATGACCAACTAATCAAACTTGACGATATCTCGATCATACAAAATCAAACCATATCAACTCTTAACAATACGAACACAAGCCGAAATTCGGTGTTCAATAGTTCTACCAACATCTACAACATTATCGGTTCCGACTTCAATCTTAAATTCGGACTAACACGGCTCATTCTTGCAAATTCATAGGAATACAATTACCGGCTATCATCATGAATAATCATATACCAAAATTAACCGTAATCCTTCCAATTTACGGACATATATCATTCAAGAATTCTTCAAGAACATGAACTAATCCATAATCACGTTTGAAGCCAACAAAACGACGTAATTCAATGTGTTCTAACATCTAACCATCATCTAATCCATACTCCAAGGCATGTATCATCATATTCTCCAACATACGATCCTCCTAACATCAAGAATCGAAGCAATACTACCAAGATCACCAAGAACAACATGATTCTATAATCATAGTCAACATATTCAAGACAAAACCAACATATCATCATCTTCCTTCAACATATAGTTCATATATCCTCAAGAATCGTAACATCAATACCATAATCATCTTCATACGAAGAAGAACATCAACACTAACATCAAAATCCGAATTCAAGGAGTAGAGTTCATCAACATACCTTTTGAAGATGAATAACACAATCAAACATTTACAAAACTCCAAGAACTCCAAGCTTCAAGCTTCCAATCATCCTTATCAAAGTCTTAACAAGGGTATGAGGGTCTGAAATGGGTTTGAGAGTGAAGAGGGACGAGCTGGGGAGGAGGAAATGTGTTTCCTTTCGTGAGGAAATGAAAGTCCCATTCTTATTTTATAAACTGCGCATCTCGTTACGTATGTTAAGTCCCAAAGTTAACGTACGTAAGGCCTTTAACGTACGTTATATGTCCTATATAGCGTACGTAATCGTCAATCCAGGGTTAACTGTACTATTTTGTACCTTGCGTTACGTACGTAATACCATCACCATAGCGTACGTAATGTAGCAGTTGACTTGCTACAGTATCAACCCATATTACGTACGTAATATGCCATGCATAGCGTACGTAATGCCGAGGTTGACTCGCCTGTCCACATCCTGCGCCGAAAGCAGCCGACACTAGGTCCCACCTGCCGACCACGGCTCGATCCTGTCTGAATTCCTTCTTAATGTACGTAATGTACGTTCCTTAACGTACGTTAATCCTGCTTACTTACGTACGTAAGACTCCTTACATAGCGTACGTAATGGTTTTCATACTTAGCCATTTCTGCCCCTGTCTGTCGTCTCAATAAACCGAACACATACACGCGACATACCGAATACATATACTCGTTCCGATAACATTTCCATACGATACATCTGATGCATGATATCCTCAATTACAACTGTCGACCAAGTACGGCAATCATACAAATACTCATACGGTATATCCGACATCGAAAACACACCAAGCATGTAATATCCTAGAATCAAAATAACCTTGATAGACATACTGGCACGACTGTCACGGTTTCCAAAATTATCCACTCATATCGTGTCGGTCCCACTCTGTACAGTACATCCCAGATAAAATAATGCGAAAAATTCATAGTGAAATTCTAGGATATTACATATACACCCACTTAAATAAGTTTCGTCCTCGAAACTCAACACCTGTCATAATCAGTATCTCAATCCCGAAATATCTCAAAATCACGACACCATACTCAATTAATCATCATCAAAGCGAAATAATCGAAAGAACATACTTACAGTCCGTGAAGTCGATGATCTTCCGTGATACCAGATACGACTCCCATACAAAGTCTCAACACACTAACAACACAAGATCGCAATACAAAGAATTTGAAAATATTTCAAAATTTTTGAAACCTCCAAAATCGGTTTGACTCAAAAGTCAGAAAATCATTTTCAAAAGTCACGCTACTACCGCATCGGTAGAGCCACATAACACACACGCCCGGGTTTTACGAAACCCAAGCTCCGATACCATTTTCTGTAACACCCCCAAAACCGACCGGGAATATTACAGCGTCATGGGGCCCATATTGGAACCCACAAGGCTAAAATCATTTTCGCAAATGTTTAAAAATGTCAAAAAGCCCTTTGAAAGTACACACACGCGCAGCGGATAAAAACACAGTTCAAAGAATACTGAAAGCCAATTTAAATATACACACGCAGCGGATAAAAACATAATTAATTACATTTGCAGCGGAATTAGAAAACCAGAAAAGAACACATAATCCCAACAATCACGCCATAGCCAGTATCACCGGAAAGCTCATCCCTTCACGAACGCTACTAGCTTGAACTCCGAGTACCTAAAATATAAAGCCCACGACGGGGTCAGCCATAATACTCAACAATGATAACGATCACATCACAAAGACAATTACATATCAATGTAATCTACAGAGTAAGAACATTCCCAATGTATTTTACCGAAGTAACCTTACCAACCTGTCACAACCATAACAATCAATTCTTACCATAATCCCATCTTGCGTTCTTAAGTGATGAATGAGTTCAAAAGTATCCACCTGTTCTGTATCCGAAACGATACCAAAATTCCCAAACTTATCATATCTCAATTATAGAATGATCTGGCCAGGACTAACTCTGTCGGCTGGGTCGCACAATCGGATCCCAATCCTGATAAAACCGATATCACATGGCACACCTGTAATCCAACTGTTCCGAGACAATAGCAAGTCCCGAATATCAATGCAAAACATGAATGTTTACACAATCAATACTGATAAACAATTAATGCGTCACAACGGAAATATCAATGACATGATATTTTCACACAAGATCGACAAAGGATCAACCACGATTGAGAATATCATGATGTGGTAACTCCAACAAGATCAATGACATAATCAATAACCGAGAATACCGACAATACGGCAAATTCCAACAAGATCAATAAAAGGTCGACAACCGAGAATACCGACGACACGGTAAGGATCAACGAGGAATCAATAACCGAGAATACCGACGACATGGTAAACTCTAACAAGATCAAAAGAGTCGACAACCAAAAATACCAACGGTACGATAAACCCCAATAAGATCAATAAAGGGTCAACAACCGAGAATACTGACGACATAGTAAACTCTAGCAAGATTAATAAGGACCAACGACCGGGAGTACCAACAATACGGTATACTCCAACAAGAACAATAAGGAATCGACAACCGAGAATACTGACGACACGGTAACTCCAATAGGGATAATAAGGGATCAACAACTGAGAATACCGATGACATGGTAAACTCCAATAACATCAACCGAGGACTAATAACCAAGAATACCAACGATGAGACAACTCTCAAACGGAATCAATAAGGATCAATAACGAACGATATTACCAATAACAGGGTGAACTCCAAACGAGATTTATAAAGGATCGATATCAATGAGTTGACCATCGATATGGTAACTCCGAACGAGATTAGAAAAGGTTCAACGGCGACGAATACACGAGGGAATAAAATAGTCAACCATATAAAATCATATATACGGGATTTCAAAGACAACCCGAATATCGAATAGATACAATTATACATGGGCTGTGAACGACCAATTAATAAGACTCAAGATGGACGTCACGATACAACATGACAACAAATCTCAAAGAAACGCATATCCAACAAGGATCAGAAGACTTCCCAAAAGAGCAACAGTAACTCGATCATGAAAGACCGACACGACCACAATGTCGTATTTCCATCAGACAGCAGTCCACATCATGCTCAACAATGCCTATAATATTAACACATAAACCCCAAGGCAGCAGCCAAGGGTCACTAAGCATCTCACAGAATACCTAACATAGGTGCTATATAGGTCTTATCCCCTAACACAGTTCATGCAATCACAAAATACCCCAAGGTCGCAACCAAGGGTCACGAAAATATCCACACAGGAATACCCCGGAACATAGGTGCCATATAGGTCTTATCCCCTAACACATCGGCCCAACAGATCACCGCTCAAAGGAAGAGCGCATTACAAAACGTAACAACCAGTGGTGCACACTCACCGCATGAAATATCAACACACACATGCAATAATGCAACATGATGATTATCATAATCTAACAATATTAATTTACCTCAAGCTGGAGACGCCAACCTTTCCACGACCAACCGCCCTAAACGAATACACGGTTTATCCGAAAAATCCAAAATGAAGTACAGTCCATAACTAATACCAAACCACCATCCCGAGTTCAACATCGACACGATAACTAACCTTGATATCCAACTTCTCATGCAATAGACCAAATTATAATTCACGTTCCCATTTCCACTAGACATCCTTAAAATCATATACATTATGATTTATCTTAGTCCAAAAATACCATACATACCACCATTCCGACAATTCATATATTCCATAATACCATTGCTATATGAATCATAAATGAAATGAAAACGAAATCATTTATTAACATTATGAACTGAGCAAGCATAACTTGCCTTGATACCCATTCGACGAAGCCACTATCAATCTCGCCATCTCCGTCTACAAGCTCCGCAGCACCGGCTCGTCCGCAGCATAATGGTTAACTTCAACGATCACTAACGCAACCTAATGCAATAATCAATTAACGATACGTTCAATAACAATCAACATCGAAATGACCAACTAATCAAACTTGACGATATCTCGATCATACAAAATCAAACCATATCAACTCTTAACAATACGAACACAAGCCGAAATTCGGTGTTCAATAGTTCTACCAACATCTACAACATTATCGGTTTCGCCTTCAATCTTAAATTCGGACTAACACGGCTCATTCTTGCAAATTCATAGGAATACAATTACCGGCTATCATCATGAATAATCATATACCAAAATTAACCGTAATCCTTCCAATTTACGGACATATATCATTCAAGAATTCTTCAAGAACATGAATTAATCCATAATCACGTTTGAAGCCAACAAAACGACGTAATTCAATGTGTTCTAACATCTAACCATCATCTAATCCATACTCCAAGGCATGTATCATATTCTCCAACATACGATCCTCCTAACATCAAGAATCGAAGCAATACTACCAAGATCACCAAGAACAACATGATTCTATAATCATAGTCAACATATTCAAGACAAAACCAACATATCATCATCTTCCTTCAACATATAGTTCATATATCTTCAAGAATCGTAACAACAATACCATAATCATCTTCATACGAAGAAGAACATCAACACTAACATCAAAATCCGAATTCAAGGAGTAGAGTTCATCAACATACCTTTTGAAGATGAATAACACAATCAAACATTTCCAAAACTCTAAGAACTCCAAGTTTCAAGCTTCCAATCATCCTTATCAAAGTCTTAACAAGGGTATGAGGGTCTGAAATGGGTTTGAGAGTGAAGAGGGACGAGCTGGGGAGGAGGAAATGTGTTTCCTTTCGTGAGGAAATGAAAGTCCCATTCTTATTTTATAAACTGCGCATCTCGTTACGTACGTTAAGTCCCAAAGTTAACGTACGTAAGGCCTTTAACGTACGTTATATGTCCTATATAGCGTACGTAATCGTCATCCGTGGTTAATCAGTACTATTTTGTACCTTGCGTTACGTCGTAATACCATCACCATAGCGTACGTAATGTAGCGATTGACTTGCTACGGTATCAACCCATATTACGTCGTAATATGCCATGCATAGCGTACGTAATGCCGAGGTTGACTCGCCTGTCCACATCCTGCGCCGAAAGCGGCCGACACGGGTCCCACCGCCGACCACGGCTCTATCCTCGCTCGAATTCCTTCTTAACGTAATGTAATGCGTTCCTTAACGACGTTAATCCCGCTACTTACGTCGTAAGACTCTTACATAGCGTACGTAATGGTTTTCATACTTAGCCATTTACGCCCTCGTCTCTGCCGTCTCAATAAACCGAACACATACACGCGACATACCGAATACATATACTCGTTCCAATAACATTTCCATACGATACATCTGATGCACGATATCCTCAATTACAACTGTCGACCAAGTACGGCAATCATACAAATACTCATACGGTATATCCGACATCGAAAACACACCAAGCATGTAATATCCTAGAATCAAAATAACCTTGATAGACATACTGGCACGACTGTCACGGTTTCCAAAATTATCCACTCATATCGTGTCGGTCCCACTCTGTACAGCACATCCCAGATAAAATAATGCGAAAAATTCATAGTGAAATTCTAGGATATTACACACTGAGGATATTATCAAGACGATCAATCCAACTAATACCCAATATTACATCGTCCTAAGATAAATTCACGACGATTAGGTCCACCAATCAATCGCGGTCACTAAGCTTACTTCGGTATGATTTCCGAAAATTCTTCCATCGTGAGGTAGACCGATGGTATGAGGTCCACAAGCAATAGGACTATACCAAAATAAGTCTATTCCAACATGATTCGAAAATGAATGAATGCGGTGCGCCAGTATCAAAAGGTACACACAGGTTGAAATAAAATTATGAATATACCTGAGATCATTCGGGCCACTGGATCGTCGATCCTCTTCATCACATGAATCCGGAACTTGCCGTCCCCCGAACCGGACGCTCCCGATTGATAAATACGAGCTCCAACTTTATTTGCTTCCATTGTCTTAAACGACGTTGACAAAGCAGTCTGATTCTGAATCGCTAATTGCTTCGGGGCCTGAGATGCCGTCGGAGCCGACTTGGAGTCCTTTCGGCAAAAACGGGCCTTATGCCCAAAATTCCCACAATTATGGCATGTGATAGAAGGTTTTATACACTTAGTGCTGTAATGACCCGGCGCTCCACAGTTGAAACAGGTGATGGCCGAACTGGCCGCTCGGGACTGAGATCCCACACGATTATGCGCCGTAGGAGGTCGCTCAGAAACGATAGGACTCACACGAGGCTTCTTGAAGGTTGACTGACCACCCTCGGATTGATTACGCTTCGTTGATTTCTTGCTGACAGATGAAGGTTGTTGTTCAGCAATTTCCTTAGCAGCAGGCTCATACGGGAGAGTTCTCTCAATTAATCCAGCCAGAGTGGCGCAATGATGATTGAGCAATTGCACATGGGTCATCATGGCCTGCATAAAAGTGAGTGGATCAACCCGAACATCTTCTGATCGAGCCGAGTCCTGGGTACGATTTCCCGACAGCGAGTGATTATTTCCCGGGTTTCGGCCCGCACCGCGGCCTCTCCCCGTGCATCCCCTGACAGCTCTCCCCATACTGAAGTAGGAAGGTCGCATAACGATTATATTTCCCGCATGATTATCACGTTATGATTATGCCATGAGATGATGAAAATGAGTATACATGCTCTAACTTAGCGATTATATGAATGATTTACTGAAGTGACATGATTACCTGATAAAATTCTTGAAATGATTATCTTGAACAACTTAATAAGATTAATAATATGATCATCCAGATTGACAACTAAGTAATGAAATGAATTGAGTAATTAATGAGTTAACATGATCGTCCTGATCATTAACTGAGTAATGAAATGAATTAAGTGATTAATGAGTTAACATGATCGTCCTAATCACAATGAATGATGATGTTTGAGGATTGTTAATTGATGAATGATGAATGAATGACTATTGCCAGAAATCATACCATGGCGTTAGAAATCTTACAGTTCTTTTGGTCTGATTGGCTCGGCATTTGCACAGGTCACACGTGACGCGAAAGTCCAATGATACTAGTCTGATGACAATGATTTCAAATGAGACATGACTCGGAAGGTAGTATTCAAAACCACTCTCCAATACCAACTCTGTAACACCCCAAACTAGGCGGACATTACAGTGTCGTGGACCCCCGACTGGAACCCACTAGGCGAGTGAAAATGAATGAATTACACAGGGGAATGTAGTACCGAACCACATTACAACAATAATTACTCCGATGACGAGTTTCGTACAACACATCCAGGATAATACCGAATACATGTATATTTTATATGAAGATAAAATATACAACACTGGGTGAAATGAGTATTCAAACGGAATGTCTGCAGCGGAATAAATGAAGGAAACATAAATGACTGAAAAGACTGGGGTCCCCTTATAGTATCATTGGGACTCCTCGCCGTCAACGTGCTCTCCCCGTGCCTTTGCCTTGCCAAGACCTGAAAACAAAATCCCCAAACGAGGTCAGTTACACAGAACAACAATCCTCAAGGGTTGAAAATACACAATCATGATTATATCAGAAGTTATGAAATATCCTGTCGAAACATAGGCAATCAAACATGCTATATGAATCAACTAACAGTACGGCTCAAAGGGTGGCACCACACTACGCCCGGGATGGAAATGTGTCCGTGCACAAGCCACCAACGAGTATCGATTGAATACACGTGTGGTCTTGTACCTAATTAGTCTCACGAGGCATATGACTCGTGTGCACAGTCCAATGTGAGGCCAACAACCAACACACGACTTAAACGTGCCCAACATGAAAATCCAACACATACCAACCGGCACACCAGTATGACCCAGAATGCCACGATATAACAAAAGTGACATCGGAAACGAATAATGACTCACCGAGATGAAATGATAGTGAAATGAATGATAGCTCAATGAAAGGATTGGAACCGTCATTCCTTGTGACTGAAGTGATTAATTGACAATGACAAGTTTTGATACGGTTAATACAATGATGAATGAGTTATGATTATGAATGAACAACAACAAAAGGAAATGAATATCCTTTTAACTGAGTAAGAATTAACTTACACAATACCGATGAAGAATGTCCTTCCACGAACAAACGTCCTAAATGAAGTGTCGGTCGCTCGAACAACCTTGAATAACACAATTACCAACAATCCGCTCAATAAACGAATCAAACACGATTATAACGAACTCAAGGCGTCAAAACGACTAAACCAAGTTCATTGGGGCATTATATCGAACACTATGTGGCCAACTTCGATTGATTATAACCAAACCTCAATAACACCAACATCGAATCCCCAAGAAGTGTTTCAAACCAACAAAACAACTTCAATACGATCAATAATCCATTATGAAAATCTAAAATCGTGATTTCAACAACAATTAATCGAAAACCCCCAAATCCAACTCAATATTCAAAGTGTTCTTGGAAAATCCTTCGATAATCCATTGAATCTTTATACAAACTCATAATCATATGCATATCCCTCCATATAACATGATTATAACGTCCAAAACATCATATTCCAATACAAAATCGAAATCCAAGATGTTGAAGAAATTACCTCTTGAAGATCCAACCACTTCGATCCGATGAACAAGAGTTAAATCGAGTATCCAAGCTTTACGATCGAATGGAAATGAAGAAAATCAAGTACTCAAGTGTTTGATGAAGGAAAGTCCCTTCCCCCCAAGCTCTCTCTCGGACAAGATGGAAGAAGAAAGTGAAAATGAAGAAAAAGTCCCGGCCATCCCTATATAAACTGCCGGAAGTTACGGCCGTAACTCGGCCCTCTTACGGCCGTAACATTCCAGGTCAACGGCCTTACGGCCGTAACCGGCCAACTCGTGCGGCCGTAACTCGGCTTCGTCCAAAAGCCTGCCGACAGACTTACGGCCGTAACCGCTCCTGAGTTACGGGCGTAACTCGCCTTCATCAAAAACATCTGCCGACATCCTTACGGCCGTACCCACACACCTTACGGGTGTAACTCGGATGATACGGCCGTATCCGGCCAATCTTACGGGCGTAAGCCCCCTTCGTTGAAAATGACCAGGCACCCTGCCTGCAGCGTACGGCCGTATCCGGCCAAGCCTTACGGCCGTATCTCCCTCGCCTTACGGCCGTATGCCGAAACCCTTACGGCCGTAACTCGCCTTCGGCCAAAAACGTCTGGGCACCCTGCTCGACACGTACGTCCGTATCCGGCCAAGCCTTACGGCCGTACTGCCCAACTTAAGGCCGTATGCCGAAATCCTTACGGCCGTAAGTCCCGCTCGTCCGAAATGGCCTGAAAACAACGAACGTCTATTACGGCCGTATCCGACACTCCTTACGGCCGTAACTCGTTGCTGGACAAGATGAAATTCCGACAACTCCGATTTCTCGCTACGATTGATGAATGATTCGACATACCAAACATTTGTGAACGCGAACAAGTCCAACACATGCCAAAAATGATATTTCCAGCACAAGACTACCAATCACGATGATAATAATAATACTCCCGCTCTGACACTCAAACGGAGATGAAATGACGATCGGTAACTGATACACGGTTACAACATGCCAAATGAACGCAAATGAATGAATCATGAATGATGAGCGATCATTAATGAGTGAAAAAATTACTGAGTGATAATTACAGACTGATAATTACTGAATGATAGTGAATGAATTACAACCGGGTACTACATCTAATTCATTCAGTCTTGATGAATGATCAAACATCAAATATTTCGAGTGTCTCTATGTTATCACGTGGCGGATATTGATCGAAAAATTTTGATATCAATTCATTCTCTAAGAACAAACTAAGAATTGATATGGTATTTTTATTCTCTTCTTTTCTTTTTCTTTTTCTCTCTAAGATGAACAAAAAGATGAAATTTTTTCTCTCCCTCTCTTTCCTTTGGTTCGGCCATAGCTGTGTGGGTGTGTATGCTTTTTCACATCATTAGGTGTATAAGTCTCACTTCATATATAATACATGATGATATCCAATTAAAGAGATAATGATATCTTATCCATTTGTCCACAAGTGAGACATCATCCACCACACCCCACACCACACCAAGATAAAAGGAAATCACATGGAATGTGAGGAAGAGGGGGCGGCCAAAGGTTGGTGAGAAAATGAGCCGAGCCACTCGGTTCATGTACCGGACATTTGCATGTCTAGTCTGCTATGTACACTTCGTCTTATATCAAATGTATTTATACTTAATTAATTAATTCAATTAGTTAATTTTATCAAATACAAAATTATAATTATATTTCTCTGAGAAATAATTATTTACGAATTAAATATTTCACCCAATAATAAATTTCAATTCACAAGACCGCATCGATTATCCAATAAATCAAATTAGATATCTAATATTCAATATTAATGAAGAGATAATAAATTCACATTTATAAGTCAAATATCCTTGTGCGACACTTCATAGGTCTGTCTTAGTCAGCAATGGGAGGAAACAAGGAGTACGGGTAACACTTATCCAGCCTAGTGGCCCACACCGTAACCCAACTGAGAACGAATGATCGAATCATTCTAACACCATTATGTCGTGAATACCGTATACATATAAACCCCTCAATCATGTGTCCCGATCAAGTATTAGGGTCACGGTAATGTCAAACCTAATGTAACTTGACTTCATGCATGTGTTATGCAAACCGAAATTACCGAGCTATCATGTATCAAATTCAACTAGCTCTAGTAGAAGCTTTTGTTGTAGGAAAACTCTACTCGCAATAAATGTGCCTCCCAAGTTCCTCCAACGTCCAATACACAAGTCCTTAGCATGTCTTATAGTTTCTGAATGGTCCGCTCTGACTGAACATCAGTTTGAGGATGATATGCTGTCGAAAAATTTAATTTGGTACCTAGAAGCATTATGCAAGCTTTTCCAAAATCTCTATATGAAATGCTGGTCTATATCTAATGTGATTGATGTTGGAATCTCGCGCAAATGGATTATCTCATGGACATATAACCACGTAAGTTGCTCTATCGAATATGTTTCTTGCACCAGAATGAAATGTGCCAACTTTGTCAGTCGGTCCACAACTGTTAGGAATATGCCATCAAATGCCACTCAGAGGATAAGAGAGTGATAACATTGTATTGTAATTATGAATATTAAATTAGATAAGACATTTATTATTTCTATATTATTTTTTATTACTGGCACTATGATTTGATATATAGAATAATAGTCCTTGTATTTGAGAGCAAACATTCCACTCCTTATGGACATAAGTAGATAGGCACTAAAAGTGTTTAGGGCTCGAATTCTTAAATAGTTCGCAAGTCGATAAAACTTAATTGGGCATTAAGTTTAGATAAGTCTTGTATAACGCGTACTTTGACGCATAGAGTGTCTGTATTCACTAAGGGTTGTATGCTAATGGAATTAGTATACTCAAACTCGACTCACCTCGATTCGGTTATATGGATTTCACTTTGGGATTGTCAATGACTGAATCAAAAGGTTGTGATAGGTATATGTGAATCTTTTGACATGAGGTTTCAGTAGGAGATATACTTGTGATATTAAGTTAGTCAGATTAGTTCGATCCAATCACCGATTGGCGGGTCAACCTCGAAGTTCAACTTAGTGGGCAAATAGCAGTCTCTAATGAATTTCAAGATAGGATTATTTCTCCTGTAAACGAGCATGTAAATGTCATATGCCGTTAATGGCAAATGAGATCATAGTCTTTGGCCAAAGCATTTAGAGCTAGTTATATTTTATACATGAGAGCTCAATGGTCTCGATTTGCCTTAACAAATGCATAGAGTCAAGTTACAAATAGGATTTGACTTTACCGTGATCCTAATACTTGACCGGACATATGATGGAAGGGTTTATACGTTACAGTATTCACGACATAATGGTTTTGATGATTCTATCATTTGTTCTTAGTTGGGTTGCGTTACGGGCCACTAGGCTGGCTAAGTTTTACCCGAACTCCTTGGTTCTTCTCGTTGCCGACTGAGACGGACCTATGGAGTCGCGCACAACGATATTTGACAGAAAAATGAGTATTTAGTATCTCTTCATTAATATTGGGTTAGATATCTAATCTGATTTATTGGATAAATCGATACGGTCTTATGAAATGAAATTAATTACTCGGTGATTAATTTAATTCATAAATAATTATTTCTTGAAGAGATATAATTATAATTTTGTATTGATATAGACAAAAAATACTATATCAATTCCTAGTCATGTTCTTAGAGAACAAATTGATATAGAAATTTTTCGATCAATATCCATCGCGTGGTAATGTAGAGATGCCCGGCTTCGGTGTTGAATCATTCATCAAGCCTAAATGAATTAGATTCATGTTAGTATCTGTGATTCAAAGAGGAACAGAGAATTTAGGTGCTCGGGAACTTTACAAAGCTTGGCTCGAGTTTTTCCTTCAACATAAAATTATCAAAGGACTACGAGGGTATGACTTCTTTAATTTTATCTTCGTCTATTTATATTCGATCATCGATGCTCTTAGTTATTCGGTTCTTTCCGGTTAAACCGACTCTATTTTTCCACTAGGTAACTCTGAGTTTTAACTACCAAATCCAAACAACAATAAGCCCTATTGAATCATTATCCTTTAATATCCTAGGAGGCGAACCACAAAATCTATGGTGATATACTCATATTTCCGTTGTGGTATCTCAAGAGGGTTTGACAATCTTTATTGTTCTGGATTTTCAACATTCACTTGTTGACAGGCCAAACAGTGTCTCACATATTGGGCCACTGATCTCTTCATGCCCCACCACTAGAAGTTTCTCTCAAGCTCCCATTAAATTTTCATACTTCTAAGATGTGCTGCTTATACAGATCAATGTGTCCATTATCGTTTTTCTAAACTCTTCATCTCCCGTAACACATATCCTCTTATCGTATGCGATTGTTCCATCGCTCAATATAGAAAATCCTTTCAGATCCATCGGCACTTCTCTTGCCAATATCTTTTTCAAAAATTTGTCTTTTCTTTGTGCATCTCTAATTCTATCACGGAGCATCTGTCTGAATATCAAGGCGGCAATAATAGCACAGCCTCCTCTATAGTAGTTATCACTTGAAGGTTTAGTTTAGAAAATTCATTTAGTCAAAGACTCCAAAATCATAAAAATTGTGTTGAGCATATGACTAATATGAATGCTTGGAATGATTTGCGAAAGAGATTGGACAAATATTTGACAATTGATAAGAATGTGCAGGAAGAAATTATGAAAGAGAAAGAACGTTGGAGACAAGTTTTACATAGAATATTTACAACTGTAAAATGTCTTGCTAAGAATAGTCTTCTTTTTCGAGGATACAACGAAAAATTATATCAAGATAATAATGGAAATTTTCTTTGATTGATTGAAAGGATTGCGGAATTTGATTTGATAATACAAGATCATGTGAGACGCATTCAGGATCATGAAATTCATTACCAATATCTTGGACATAAAATTCAAAATGAATTTATTTCTCTTTTGGCTCAAAGTGTTACGTGTTCAATCATTAAGATTACTAAAGAGGGATAATTCTTTTCAAAATGAATTTATTTCTCTTTTATGTCTCTTAAGTTTTTGCACTCTGTTATTTCTTTCAATGAATTTGGGTAAAGTACTCTTTCCTTAATGGAGTTTTCCCTAAAGGGGGTTTTGCGCCACAAGGTTTTAATGAGGATCATTGCACATTATCCCATTTTGCTTCAATTTTTTTTACATTTATTATGTTAGATAAGGGGCCTGTTTATCAGAGTTCGCCTAGGGCCAACGAAATGTCAGGACCGGCTCTATGAGTCGTACTCAGATGAATGCCAAATGAATTGGCAGGAGTCCTCTCTTGGAGTCCTGCATATTGAATCTCTTCAGTATCTTGTTAATGTATGTACTCTGACTCGGACTAATCATTCGCTTTGATCTATCTCTATAGATCTTTATCCCAAGAATGTAGCCAACTTCTCTTAAGTCTTTCATGGAGAAATAACTTCCAACCAAGTTTTGACTGTCTGCAAGGTGGGTATGTTATTTCCAATGTTGTCTATGTCTTTCTTCTTTTTGAAGACCCATTTGCACCCAATGGTTTTTACACCCTAAGTTGGATCTATCAAGTTCCAAACTTGATTATCGTACGTGGACTGGATCTCTGACTTCATTGCCTCTAGCCATTCCTCGGACTCTAGTCCTGAAGCAGCTTCAATATAGATACTATGCTCATCATCTATGAGCGATGCATCATCATCCTCTGTAATGAGATACCTATAGCTCTCAGGTTCATGTCGCACCCTATCAGATCTGCGAGGAACTTGTGTACTTCAAACTGGATCCTCAACTAATTATTGAGCCTCTTCAATTTCCATCGGCCAAGCAATGTCTTCTTGTGGTTCTCAAGTTTCCCAATAATTACTTTCTCCCGCTGTCTATTTTAGAAATAAAATCCCTTCTAAAAAGACAACATTTCAAGCAACAAACAATTTGTTCTTTGCTGGCTTATAAAAGTAGTATCATTTAGCTTCCTTAGGATATCCCATAAATAAACATCTTTCAGATCTAGCTGCCAAATTGTCAAACACTCGGTGTCTTATGAATGCTTCGTAACCCTAGATCTTTATAAAAGACAAGTTTGGTCTTTTACCGGTCTATTTCACAAATGGTGTCTTTTTAACTACTTTAGATGGAATTCGGTTAAGGGTGAATGACGTTGTTTCTAAGACGTGGCCTCAAAATGATAATAGAAGCTTCGTTCGGCTGATCATCGACCAAGCCATATCTAATAAAGTTCTATTCCTCCTATTGGACACGCCGTTATGTTGAGGTGTTCCAGGAGGAGTACGTTGTGAAACAATTCCACAACTCCTGAGATGACCATCGAATTCTTAGCTCAAGTATTCGCCACCTCGATCTGATCAAAGGGCTTTAATTTTCTTACCAAGTTGATTATGTACTTCGCTCTGGAATATTTTGGAAATTTCAAAAGATTCATGTTTATGCTTCATAAGATAAACATATCCATACCGACTAAAATCATCGGTAAAAGTGATAGAGTATTGGTATCCGCCTCTGGCATGAGTTCTAGGAGGTCATACATCAGTATGTACTAGCTCTAATAGATTATTAGCCCTTTCTCCATGACCGGTGAAAAGATTCTTCGTCATCTTGCCCAATATAAGACAACTGACATCAATGGAATCATCACAATGTTTCTTCCATTTGTCTTTTGTTGCATTATTAGCATAGTCAGCAAGCTCATCGAGAATTTCTTCCTCAAGAATGTACAACTTTCTTTCTTGCTTGAAAACTATTCTGAATCTTCAGATCCAATCCATATAGTTGCTGTCATTTTCTATGAGCTTGTCCTTATCAAGGACGGATCACAGTAAAATGGTGGATGTGTTGTTTGATGCCATTCTATTATCTATAAATTTAAATATGCAAAGTATTTAGTCACATTTCTATTTCTCAAAAAATAATCCTACTAAAACAAAATACCCTCAATTTTACAACATTTGTAATCTAGTGGTCTAAGACCCCATTTTGTGCAATTCTAAACTCAGCTTTGGCATGGTTTGAGCTACTTTAGGTGGATAACTCTATCGATTTCATCATATGTAACTATTAGATTATACTTATGGGATTTGGAATCTTATACCCAAGCATGTTATAAACTCATCTTATGCCTTAAGGTTCCAAATTTTTTTGAATTCTTAGTTTATTAAAACATATAGGTATCACCATTACCTATCCTACCTTACTAAGATAATCCAAGCACCCAGCTTTGGCATGACCTACTCAAGATGATCGATGTCTTGATAGGTGTTTTAATTGAACGGCATTAATATTTTAACAAGGGTGCCTATCCTATGTTTCATGTCTATGTTAGCTAACATACATCTAAACATACATCGGATCACATACATGCATAATTTTAAACATACATAGCATCACATGACATAAGCTAAGGCGCATGCTATGCAGCTCTATAGCGCGCGCTAATGTGCAGCAGTTGGCGCACGCTGCGATGAGAGTAGCACACGCTAACTGGTAGTACTGGGGCAGTCCGAAAGCTACTTGACTAAAATTTGGACTCGTCAACACATGGTAATATTTGTTATTAGCGCACGCTAACTGTATTTTTTGGGAAGACGTTGATTCAATAGCACATGCTAATCTGGGGTGATTAGCACACGCTAAGTTGTCCAGTATATAAACTGGACAACATATTATTTTTCTCATTCCCCTTTCTTTCTTTTCTCTCTGCGGGTGTGAGTCAAAGGCGACTAGGGTTCGTGATCTTGGATGATTTTACTCTATTCAAGGTGTATTGGAGAGTTCTAGGTGATTATAACATCATGTAATCTGTTGTTCTTCGTCGGATCGAGGTATTTTCCTTGATTTCCTTAGAGTTGACTTTTTGGAGATTTGTTCTTGATTTCATATTCAATCCGATTTTGATGAATCGGTTGGTGTTAAATGATGTTGTTAAGCATGTTCTCTGGATTGTATATCCATATATTCAATTCGCTCGACCCGATTGATGATTTTAGTGTCCTTGAGGAACCGTGAACGTTTAATCTTCGATTAAATGTTCGTATGAGTTTTTCTTCATTGGTTAGAGGTGATTTCCGTTGTTATTGGTCTTGATCCTCATTGTGATCGTGTTTACGTTGTGTCTTGAAAAAGTTGTAGGTGTTTGAGGTTTTCCGTTCGAGCCGCGTTCGTTAGAGTTTTCGGTATCGATTATCGAGGCAAGTATCTTGCCCATACATTTCGTGTTTCGTAGATACAATAATTTGTATCGACTGTGTGTGGTATTTGAGTACTCATAATTAACTTTCAAATGATTGGTATAATCTCATTAACGGCTTTCTTTCAAAATGCTTGAGTACTTTGTGAATAGATAAACTTTACGAATACGTTGTATTGTGGTTGTGAGTCGAAGTATATTTTCTTCTGTTATGCGGTTATTAAAGCACTCTGTCTTCATTAAGGATGGTATGTTGGAACGCATATTTATTTGGTTGGTGTGTAATGTTGTGTTGTATTGCTTGTTGACTCCCTTGTGAGGAGGTGGTACTATTCGGTGTTGTTTGGGAATTATATCTCCTTGTGGTTGTGATCATATACATATATTCACTCTGGGATGGACTGACGAGTCCTCAGAGGGTTCTGTGGCCTTTGATGCTGTTCCACAAATATATTTTGGGTTAACCACTCTGGGAGGGTCCGGCGGGGCCACAGAGGGTTCTGTGGCCTCTGGTGCGGTTCCATGGTTAATCATGCATATAAATGAAATGTGACGTACAATGAGACTTAGTTACTCTGGAATACTAGTCTTGAATTGGTTAACCATGCATAAGGGAAGAAGACGTGATGGCCGCACCGGGATTTCTTGGACAGAAAAAGGGGGCGGCCGATTTTGAGGGGATAGGGCCGATTTTCTTCACTTGATTTTTATGACAACTCCTTGTCTAAGAACCTTTATTTATACTAAGTAAACCCTAAAGTTAAAAGTCTAGTATTTACTTAGTTACATATAAATGAAATGTGACGTACAATGAGACTTAGTTACTCTGGAATACTAGTCTTGAATTGGTTAACCATGCATAAGGGAAGAAGACGTGATGGCCGCACCGGGATTTCTTGGACAGAAAAAGGGGGCAGCCGATTTTGAGGGGATAGGGCCGATTTTCTTCACTTGATTTTTATGACAACTTCTTTTCTAAGAACCTTTATTTATACTAAGTAAACCCTAAAGTTAAAAGTCTAGTATTTGCTTAGTTACCCCTCAACTTATTAAATAATATATAATATCTTATATTATATATTACTTATTATTTAATTCTATAATAAATATAATATCCAATATTATTTTTATCATTCCCAATTGATATAACTAAATAATATAATATACAATACCTTATATTATATATTACTCATTATTCAATTTCTTAATAAATATAATATCTAATATTATATCTATTAATTATTCTTGCTTGTCTTTAATTGTCATGTGTGTGACCCAAAAGGCTTATATTATGTTGACAATTATTTAATACCTTATTAAATAATAAATCATAAGCGGTCTCTAGCAAAACATTATGGCTACCCAAATAATATAAGTTTGTAGTCCACTAATGTAATATCCGTACCTTTCCATTTTTAGCAGTTTCCATTTTTGGTGTATGTCTATTTTTATCGACTCGCTTGTAACCGTTTCGACATTTTGGACCTACTTTATTCTTGGAGTTTTACCGTTTGGATGAGTTTCGGAGATGTTTTGCCATATGTATGTTCGATTCTCGTAAAACTCGTTCGATTTCGTTGTTTCTTCGTTTCCCTTAGTTCGTATGGTTGAGTTGTTCATGTTGTGAGCTTCGGGTTGTGAATCCGACGTTGTATCGTGATTTTTGGACGTTTGGGCCATTTTGTAATTTCCTATAAGTTTAGGGAATTTTATCTTCTTCATTGTATTTCGGATTCCCCGGTAGTCGAAAGTGTATTTTTCTCTCAGCACTTAGCTTCGTTGTCATGAATATTATGTGTTTATGCCTCTGGTATTGTCCTTGTGTTGCGTTTCAACTTGTATCGTACTGTGCTGAAATGGGTGTTCAACAGTGCAGAACTGTTGCATGCATAACGCACGTTATGCATGCTTTTTAGAGTGCGCTATCGATACCTGCATAACGTATGTTATGCCTTAGTGGTAACGTACGTTATGTCCTTCAGCGTTTTGGGCAGTAGGTTCTGCCCAGTTCATGTCGAGCCCTTATGTACGTAAACTCTGTATGTTACGTACGTAAGCTACTTTTTAGCGTATGCTAACGACATCCACAAATTGGACAGTGAGTTCTACCCAGCCCTTACGTGCGTTAGTTGGCGTGCATTACTCACGTAATACCCTCATAGCGTACGTTAAAGTTATGGCGTAACGTACTCAACGAAGGGTCAGGTTATATAAACCTGAGTTGACCTTCACTTCGTCATTTTCTCTTCCACTTCTTCTTCATCCGAGAGCTGCGAGATTTGTGCGATTCCTCCAGTTTTGCCGTGGAATTCTTCATGAGATCAATTTGTTGGGTTCCAAGTGAAGTTTATCATCATCCTCATCCATCTCTTCCGCCCTAATCCAAGGTATTTTCGTCTAGAACCCTACCTTTGTTCAATTCGGGGGTTTTTTGGGATTTGGCTAGATTAGACTCGAGTTGTTCGCTGATATTGCTATATTTTTCTTCAATTATTATTATTGGGTGATTCCCAATCTGTTTCCATCGTGTTTAATCCGTGAGTTGTTGTTTCGGGGAGGTTTTGTGAAAACCCTCGTCCGGATCGATCGAATGTAGGTTGTTATAGCTTGTAATCGGGTTTTGGGAGTATTCCATTCGATTATTGTTACCGTATAGGACTAAGTTGTGTTAATCCTTCATTTAGGATCGGTTGTGTTTCCTCCGGGACGTTTATAATCGTTTTCCATCCCCGTTTCGTCGAATATGTCTCAAAGGCAAGTACTTTACATTTGTTTACATGTTCTAGTATTTGAATTATGGCTTTTCGTGGTTGTTGTGGATGTATATGTATATGTTCACCTAGGGACGGTCTAACGGGGCCTCTAGGGATACGTATTGCCGTGAGTGTGCGTATCACGAACTAGGGTTAACCACCCAGGGATGTCCGACGGGGCCCTGCGGGGTACGATGGCCGTGAGTCTCGTACCAACGGTTAACTTTGAATTGTTTTGTTGGAGAAATGTGTTTTGTGCTTGTGCACCGTGAATATTCCGGAATATAAATGATTTCTAAAATGATTTTTGGCGCATATTTCATCTTATTAGAATGGTAGTTCAAATGGATTGTACTTGCACTGGCAATTATCGCTAACCCCTTAAATAGGGGAAATACTTTTGTATTTCAGGTACAGGTTATGGAGGCGAACGAGCATGTGGGCCGTACGAGGATGATGGGCAGGCGTGATTCTGTTCAGGGGTTGTCCTTTTGATGACATGTCCTTTAAATTTATTTATCATTTCATTTGCTTAAGTACTCGAGTACTTATTTCTTGAATTTATTAATTTTGTGTACCCGTTTTGGGGATGAATTTGATGTCAAATTGTATTGTCAAATTTCGGTCTTTTGTTTTTGTTGGGAAAACAAAGACCCTGTATCGAAACAGCCGAGATATCCGATCCCTGTATCGAATGGTATTTGATAAAGAGGTTTTGACATATATGCCAATCCGCATACAGTAAAGGGAACTGTATTGAAGCATTGAGGCATTATCCTGTATCGAAGACCTGCCTCGAATCAGCATATTGTGAAGCCCTTCAGTACAGCAAGAAGTCTTATAAAAGACCAAGTATGGAAACTGTCTCGAAACTGAAATACAGTTATCTTCCATACAGCTCACAACAGGACAAAGAAGGAATCTCCAGAAGTCAAGTCCCGTTGAATAAAGAAGTATTTAAATACTCAAAGATAAAGTATTTAAATACTGTCAGTCAACAGATCTTCAGAATCCCGCTAAATCCGGATCGTGTCATAATCCCGTTAGAACGAAATCTCACTCAAACGGATACATCTCAACGGATATATATTTCAGAGACTATATATATCTCATCTTGACATTGAAGATCAGTCACCAAAAACCCAAGCTATCGAAATCATTATCAGAGCAAAACATATCTCCAAAGCTTACTGCAACTCAGATCAAAAGAGATATACAGTGCTCATCATTCTGAACAACACTTCATCAGCTGAAAGCTCTTAAAGTCAAAGTTGTTGTTCACCATTTGTTCTATACGTTGAACGAACTCAAGATCATCCCTGTGTGGACTGAACAATCTGTGCTTCTCCGGAACTGTGTGTGAAGGATTTGCATTGAAGAAGACGAAGCTTCAGAACTGTGTGTGAAGAAGCAAGTCAAAACATTAGCTCAAAAACCTATCTGTGTGAACAGTTGAAGCTAAGATCTTTATATCAATCTGTGTGAACGATATATTGATTGTGTGTTGTTATAATTACGTAGTTGTGTACGTAGTAATTATAATAAACCTTTTACTCCTGTGTGGAGGACCAGTGGACGTAGAGGGGATTACCTCGAACCACTTTAATTACTGTGTTATTTACATTCAGCTTTTACTATTTTAATTGCTGTGATTAATTAAGTATACACTATACATTTAGTTGTTGTATCCACAGCAACCTACTGTATCCAAGACTTCCGCTACGCACTCAGATTTAAAATCCATACAGTTTGTTGTTTAAACTATTTCCCAAACTATATCCAGTATACTTAGTGGCTAACAGTTTTGAATGTCGTGAATTGAGAAATTGTCTGTTTGTTGATGATGTATGTCTTGTCGAATGTTATGTTGGTACGTTAGCCTGGTGGATTCCAAAGTGTGGGGTCCACAACACTGTAATATGCCCTTATCGTCTTGGGGGTGTTACAGAATATGGTATCAGAGCTTAGGTTTATGGATACCTAGGCTGTCGGTTATTTGGGTCTAGTTGAGTGTCGTTTTTGAACAGTATCACTGCTACGCTATCATCTCAGTATGTCGGTTCTGGTAAGTTTTTCCTAACTTGACTCGTTACTTTGTTCTGTTTTGTTCCCTTCTTGGTATCTTGTTGCGTTTTGCGTTTGAACTGTACTCATCCGTTATTTCTTCAGAATACCTGCTGGTAGAGGATGCGGACGCGGTCGCGGACGCAGTAGGGGATGTGGCGCAGCCGGTGGGGGGGCCATGTCTGATAACTCAGGAACTGATTCGGCGATGCCTTCCTTGTCGAGCAGTGTTCCACCCAATGCCGGGGGCCAGCAGGATCAGTCTGCTAGCTCCGGTAATGCTCATGAGAATATCATAGTAGCAAATATTCTACAGCAAGTAGCAAACCAGATGACGCTACTGACTCAGGCCGTCTTGGTCGGCCAAGCTAATGTTAACCGGGTTTCGCATACTGGATCAGGCACTAATAAGTTTCTTCAGGACGTGATTCGTATGCGTCCTCCGCAGTTTGATGGAACTTCCGACCCTTCCGGTTGGGAGGGTTGGTTATTTGAGATGGAGAAGGTGTTTGAGGTGGCTAACTGCTCCGAGGAGAGGAAGGTACCCATCACTCAGTACTTCCTCGCCAAGGAGGCAGCAACGTGGTGGCAAGCAGTGAAACCACGAGACCGGGCAGCCACGTGGGCAGAGTTCCGAGAGTTGATGGAGGACGAATTTTGTCCATGGCCAGTAAAAGAGGGGAGGATCCGAGCCTTCTTTGAGGCTAAGCCCCAGGATGTTCCTATTTCTCAGGCGATCAAGGACTACAACCAGCAACTTCACTATGTGAGAAATTAGGTTCGAGATGAGTTAGATAAGATCCGCCATTTTGACATGCGGATAAAGCCGAGGGTTCGTCACTACATGCCTGGTCTCGGGTGTACAACTTTGAAGGACTATCAGAACAAGGCAATAGCTTATGAGATATCATTTTCTGTGACAGAGACGGCCACTGAGGGTAAGAAATAGAAGACCTCCGGTCAGTTTTCGGGAAGTAAGTCTGGCGGGCATCAGAAGGCCCAGTCTGGTTCTCGAATCTTCGGGAATCAGTCCCCGTCATTTGGGCGAGGAAATGGTTCTAAGTCTGCTCCTACTGTTTCCGTTCGTAGTCCTACCTGCTTTAACTGTGGTCCTCCCGGACACATGATGAGTGAGTGTGACAGGCCTACGATTTTCAGTATCTTACTTGCGGTCGGATGGGGCATCGTGCAAAGTATTGTATAGATACGAGTAAGGCACCAGTTACTCAGGTGTCAGCCCCGGCTGTGGGAGAACCGAGCGTGAATCAGGCACCGATAGCTTCTCAGCCTCAACAGAGTTTTGGTAGAGGTCGAGATCGTGGGCATCCTTCTAGAGGGGGAGCCTCTAGTGCGGGTCTGTTCCGCCCCGTGTGTATGAGATGAGACGAGCTGGAGATCGTGACGCGATGGTGGCTACAGGTTCCGTTAACATCCTTGACTATCCTGTTTCCGTGTTATTCGATTCTGGTGATACGCATTCCTTCATATCTCTGGATTGTGTGTGTCGTCTGCATGTTTATTATCTGGTTTCATGTGAACCATTTGTTGTTAAACTACCGAGTGGGGATAGCATCGTGGGGGATCGTGAGATTAAAGATTTTCCTGTGAGTATCACGGGGAGGAATTGACCTTATAATCTGATTGCGGTAGATATTAAGGATGAAGATTTGATTCTCCATGAGGATTGGCTAGACCGTCACAGGGCGATCATGAATTATAGAACGAGAACCATTTCGATGTTAGCCTCCAACAGTACCGAACATTCTTTTATGGGACGCAAGCAGAGTAGTCAAAGATTTCTAATTAGCGCTATGAAAGCAGTGAAACTCCTTCGAGGGGGTTGCACTGGTTACTGGTGTTATGCTTTGAGATCGGAAGAGGGGGGAGTTGACTCTCGTCTATTTCGGTAGTAAACGAGTATCCTGACGTTTTTCCAGATGAGTTGTCGCCTGACCGAGAGGTTGAGTTTACTATTGATTTAGAGTCAGGTGCGGCTCCGATTTCGAAGACGCCGTACTTCATGGCACCTTCCAAGATGCTTGAGTTGAAGAAATAGTTAGGCGAGTTGCTAGACATGGTTTATATTCGACCGAGCGCTTCGCCTTGGGGCGCACCGGTCTTGTTCGTGTAAAAAAAGGATGGGTCACTTCGTCTATGTATCGACTATCGAGAGCTGAACAAGATGACCATCAAAAATAAGTATCCTCTCCCGAGGATTGACGACTTGTTTGACCAATTGCAAGGGGCAACCATGTTTTCAAAGATTGATTTGAGATCGAGGTATTACCAGCTCCGAGTGAAGGATTCCGATATTCCGAAGACGGCCTTTCGGACGAGATATGGCCATTACGAGTTCGTGGTCATGCCTTTGGGGCTAACCAACGCCCCAGCCGTGTTCATACAGTTAATGAAAAAAGTCTTTATCGAATATCTCGATAAGTGTGTAGTCGTCTTTATCGACGATATTCTAATTTACTCGAGGAATGAGGAGGAGCATGCACGTTATATGTGTAATAATCGTACCTTTTACTGGTTATAATTATGAATTCATGAACTTTGTGGTTTGGTTCGTAAATTTTTTCGAATATTGGTATCATGTGTTTGATTCGAGATTGAGCCTGTATGTTGTGTTTCTTGTTAGTATTCCGCTAATATTCATTATCGCTGTGTCGAACCGCTTGTATCGCTTCTGCAACCCAGGATTAGCGTACGCTAATTTATATGGGTAGCGTACGCAACGGAAGTTGTAGGCTAGCGCGCGCTACTACAGGTAGTTACGCACGCTAACCAGCAGCATGGGACAGTCCAGAGAGCACTGGACTGGGACAAGAATCGAGCTAGCGCACGCTAATGCATTTTATTAGCGCACGCTGGAGAAGAGAGTTAGCGCACGCTACCGCCGGAAGGATAGCGCACGCTAACCGGCAGCATGGGACAGTCCAGAGGGCACTGGACTGGGACAAGAATCGAGCTAGCGCACGCCAAGGCAACATAGTAGCGCACGCTAGGGGAACAGGTAGCGCACGCCACTGTTGGGTGATAGCGCGCGCTAAGTGGCCCGGACAGTAAGGACAGTGAGGTCTGGACTTTGGCCAGACCAACGGGTAACGTGCGCTAAGACGGTCGTTGCATGCGCTAACTTGTCGATCGTAGCGCACGCTAGTCGGTAGTAATGCACGCTACCGGGATGGACAGAAGGGTTTCTGAACAGGGCATAAGGTTCTGGACTTAGACTAGACACCAGATAGCGCACGCTAAGGCGGAAGCTGCGCGCGCTAACTCGGCGGTACAGCGCACGCTAACTCGATTGAGTAGCGCACGCTTACGGATGTGGTGCACACCAGCTCGGCTGGGCAGAAGGGTCTGGGCTGCAGACCTAGGCCGATAGCGCACGCTGTTTGGTAAGCGTTAGCGCGCGCTAAGGCGCACTTATATAAATACATGTGTTGCGGTCAACACTTGTCATTTTTCACCTTCTTTCTTCTTCTTCGAGCTTCCAGACGACTTCAAGGCTGTGTAGGCGAGGGTTTCGGCGGAGCACGGTTGAAACTCAAATCTTTTCAACTTCAAGTAAAGATCTATCAATCCTACATCATCTTCACCAAGGAATTGAGGTAATCTTTCCGTAGAACCCTAACTTTGGGGAAATTTAGGGGTTTTGGGGATCTCGTTTCTCCAACCGTTTTAGCTCCAAATTTATGATGGATTATAGTTGAAAATAGTTGCATAAGTATGATTTCATGGTTTCCTCAAGGTTTTGTGGACTGATTCCAAACCTTCTTTTGTAAATCGAGCAAAACCCATTATGCCCTCGTAGTGCTCGATTAAATGGTCCTAAGGGTAGAACCTAGGAGGGATTTTAGTGTTTTCCAACAAAATTGTAAATGATTGAGCCTCAATGTTTGTTAGGAGCGGGATTTGGAAGATAGTTCGGACCGTAGCCTTGTTTGTTGTTGTTCCTTTGAGAGTAAGAAAGTCCAGGCAAGTACTTTATTGCATTAGTTTATGGCATGCATTTCTGTGATGGTTTAGTGAATGATGAGAGTTGAAAGGTTATTCTCGGGTACTCTCACTCGGGGATTGACTCGACGGGGTCACACGGGGACCTGGTGGATTAGCGGATGGACCGGGTCACGAGAGATACTTTGAGTGGACATCCTCACCTGAGGTTGCTCGACGGGGCACACAGGGACTTGGTGGCTTGAGGGCCGGACCGGGTCGCGAGGATCATCGGAGTGTTTTTACTGGTGATCGATATTGATATTCCGGAATATCCCGAATTGAACTGTTTTGGATTTTGAAATATTTTGGAAATGCCTGTGGATTAAAATAATTGTAATACTGTACTTGCACTAGCAGTTGTGGCTAACCCCATTGTTGGGGTGGAATGTTTTGTACATTTCAGGTATTCTCGAGGGACAGGAGCCCCCATGTGGCGCACACGGAGTTGAGAAGCACACTCGATGTTAGAGAGCTCGTATCAGTCGTTGTATTTGTAGTGTTCGAGTCGGTTTTATATACTGTATTATGGTTGGTTTTGAGTTGTACTTTGTCGTGAAATGTTTGCGTTCAGTGATTGATGTTGAAATATACTATTTTGGCCGCGGCCGAGGCCTAACTCGTGTTTTGTATCCTTTGTTGGACTGTTATGTCATGGTTATTATGTATTGGATTGTGGTTTAATCCCGTGTGTCGTCAGCCTGGCGGAACCTTTGTGTGTCCTGTGGCGTGTTATAACCCAAAGTGAAATTGGGGTGTTACAATATGCAAATCGTGCTGGGAATCTTGAGAACTCAGCGTCTTTTTGTAAAGTTCTCAAAGTGTGAGTTTTGGTTGCGGGAAGTTATGTTTCTCGGCCACGTGATCTCGGTCGAGGGTGTTCGTGTGGACCCACACAAGATAGAGGTAGTGTTGGATTGGGCGCCGCCCAAGAACGTGAAGGAGGTCCATAGTTTTCTGGGTTTGGCCGGGTATTATCGTAGATTTGTCGAGGGGTTCTCTAAGATCGCTCGACCACTTACTCAGTTGTTGCAAAAGTCAGAGAAGTTTATGTGGACCGACGAGAGGCAGAAGAGTTTTGAAGAGTTGAAGAAGTGGTTGACGACCGCTCCCGTTTGGTAGGGGTGTGCAAAAAAACCGATTAAACCGAAAAACCGCACCGCACCATAAAAACCGTACCAAAAAAACCGATAAACCATTTAAACCGACATACATGGTTTTTATTTTTTATAAAACCAAAACTTCGGTAATGGTACGGTATTTGACTTAAATACCGGGAAAAAAAACCGTACCGTACCGTTATTTATATTAAATATTTTTATGATAATATATCATATATATATATTAGTTAAAAACTAATATGAATATAGAAGTATAACAAATTTATTGAAGTTCAAGACACCTGTTTGTCTTTTATTTTAATTTTTTATTTTTATCCTCCAAAATAGTTGGATGAAAACTTGAACATTAAATTAGTTACTATCTTAAGGTTGGTGTGATTTTTTTGGTTTAGCTATTAATTTGGATCAGCTATTTATGGTACCTTGTCGAATTAATTTATTTGAGTATTTTGTATTATTAATGCTATCAAGTATCAAGTAGAAAAACCGAAAAAAATACCGTACCGATGTACACCAAACCGAAATACCGAACTACCAAACCGAAAAAAACCGTATGTGTATGGTATTAAATCATAATAAACCGAACATATTTGGTACGGTATCGGTTTTACCCTAAAACCGTACCATATCATACCATGCACACCCCTACCATTTGGGCTTTACCGAGTGGTAATGAAGGTTTCTCAGTTTATAGCGATGGTTCGGGCCAAGGGCTCGGATGTGTGCTCATGCAGCAGGGCGGACGATTGCCTATGCTTCCCGTCAGTTGAAACCGTATGAGTTGAATTACCCTACCCACGATCTTGAGTTGGCCGCAGTTGTGTCTGCGTTGAAGACCTGGCGTCATTACTTGTATGGCTCGTCGGGTCAGATTTTCACCGATCACAAGAGCCTGAAGTATATTTTCACGCAGAAAGAGCTGAATATGAGACAGAGAAGGTGGTTGGAGTTAATTAAGGATTACGACCTCGATATCGTTTATCATCCGGGCAAGGTAAATGTGGTGGCAGATGCCTTGAGCCAGAAATCGGTATCGCTTCGGGCACTTGAGTTACTTACGGCCCAGCCAGGGCTCCAGCGAGAGTTGATGAGGTTGAGTATTGAGGTTGTTCTACCAGGGAGTGTCGGACAGTTGCGCACTCTTGAGATTTCTTCGTCTATAGTCGACGACATTAAATCGAGACAGTTAGAAGATCTGATGTGTATTCAGCTCCACGAGAATGTGGTGAAGAGGAAAGCCCCGGGATTCGTGGTACATGAGGATGGTGTGTTGTGATTCTAAGGTCGGCTGTCTGAACAACTTAGAATTGAGACAGAATATTATGCGAGAGGCTCACGCGTCACCTTACTCAGTCCATCCGGGCTCGAGTAAAATGTATAACGACCTTAGGAAGAGTTTCTGGTGGAATGACATGAAGAATGAGGTAGTTCAGTTTGTGACTAAGTGTTTGACAAGTCAAAATCGAGCATCAGCGACCAGCCGGGTTGTTGAAACCACTTCCCATCCCGGAATGTAAGTGGGAGGATATCTCGATGGATTTTGTCACGAATTTGCTGAGGACGAAGACCGAAATGAATATGGTGTGGGTGATCATGGACCGACTGACTAAGTCGGCACATTTTTTGGGCATCAAGGACACTTGGGGTCCAGAAAAATTGGCTCGTATTTTTATCGCACATATCGTAAGACTTCATGGTACGCCGAAGACCATTATTTCAGACAGGGATAATCAGTTTGTATCGCATTTTTGGCAGGCGGTACATAAGTCATTGGGGACACATTTGCGTTTGAGTACATCTTTCCATCCCCAGACCGATGGACAGTCCGAGCGTACCATTCAGATGTTCGAGGATTTGTTGCGCGCGTGTGCGTTAGACTGGAGTAGTGACTCGGAGGAGCATCTGGCTCTGATTAAATTTACTTATAATAATAGCTGGCATGCGTCGATTAGGATGGCACCGTATGAGGCACTGTATGGCCGACGGTGTCGATCACCGATATGTTGGAATGAGCCATCCGATTTAGTTGGAACCGAGCCGGATCTTGTGTTGGAGACGAGGGAGAAAGTTGAGTTGATTCGAGAAAGGATGTTGGGGGCTCAGAGTCGACAAAAGTCTTATACGGATGTTAGGCGTCGACCTTTGGAGTTTGAGGTGGGGGATCACGTTTTGTTGAGAGTGTCCCCGTTGAAGGGGGTTTTCCATTTTGGGAAAAAGGGGAAGCTCAGTCAAAGGTATATCTGACCTTTCGAGATATTAGAGAGAGTCGGCACGTTAGCGTACCGTTTGGCATTTCCTCCGTCGTTGAGTACGTGCATAGTGTATTTCACGTCTCTCAGTTGAGGAAGTATGTTCCGGACCCAAGCCATGTTATTGATTTTCAGGACGTGGAGATCGAGAAAGACATTACGTTTGAGGAGAGGCCCGTTAGAATTTTGGAACATCGAGATAAACAGTTAAGGCACACAACCATTCCTTTGGTTAAAGTGCAATGGTCGAGGCACGGAGTAGAAGAAGCAACGTGGGAGTTGGGAGAGGATATGCGTTTTGAGGCACCCCGAGCTTTTTATTCTTAAGTTTCGGGACAAAACTTTTTTTTAGAGGGAGAGAATGTAATATCCGTACCTTTCCATTTTTAGCAGTTTCCATTTTTGGTGTATGTCTATTTAGATGTGCCACCGGGCCGAAACCGCCGGTTTCGGGCCTCGAACTGGCGGTCCTCGGTCCCCAAAACTGAAGGAAAATCACTACCATGTTTTAATCTATATTTTTGAAAAAGAGATCTCAAACTCCTATCTAGAGCATCCTTGATTTGTGGCACGGAAGGAAGATCAAAGAAGACCTCTTCACCATTAATTACAACATCACTCAAGTCCATTTGAGCAAAAGCATCATAATAAATACCAAGCATTTGACAAACACCATCATACTTCCATTTAGGATCTAAACACTTAGCAAGCAAGAAAATCATAGGAATCTCCCAAAAATACTTGAGCCATTTCTGAACCATAAAATAAATCACACCTTGCATGTTTGGCCTACTAAAACAACTCTTAAAAGACAAGGCAATATACATGCAATGTTCCAACACTTGAACGGAAGTACAATAATAAACAACCAATAATTGTTTAGTAGCATTATGAAAAACCTTTAACAAACGATATAAATCCATACATGAATCCCAATAACTCTCATTAAGAACTAATTGCATGCTTGATAACTCTTTTTTAAAAAATCGCATAAATAACTCTTATACTCTAGTGTACTATTAATCATCTCATAAGTAGAGTTCCAACGATGAGATACATCTAATTTTAAACAAGTATAAACAATACCCTTTACACGACAATATTTTTGCCATTTTTTCCCCAAAGTTTTTGATTTGTGCAAATATTTAACGCCATTTTAATAGGAACAACGGAATCTTGAAAAATACTAAGCGCATCTTGAACACATAAATTTAAAATATGACAAATGCATCTAGAATGAAAATATTTTCCTTCAAATGATGATGCACATGCTTCAATAAGTTCCGGAATACTAGCGGTATTCGCCGATGCATTATCAAAACCAACAGAAAATACCTTGTTAACCAAACAATACTCATTCAAAACCGTAATAATAATTAAAGCAATATTTTGAGCCGTGTGAGGCTCTTCAAACTCCCTAAAGGCAATCAAACGTTTTTGCATAATCCATTTTGCATCAATCCAATGACAAGTAATTCCCATGTAACTATTTTTATTATAAGCATCGGTCCAAACATCGGCACAAATAGAAACTTTTTGAGACAAACGAACTAAATTTTTCATCAAATCTTGTTTTTTGTCAAAGCATTGTCTCCTAATTTTCTTAAGCATTTGAGTGCTAGCTACCTTGCTAACATTGGGCCCTAAACCATCTTTATAAGAAGCTTTATACGTTATTCTATCTGCATAATTAAAAGGTTGTTTTTCCATGGCACAATATCTAGCACAAGCATCTTCATATCGATTTTTCTCAAATTTAAATAAAGCAGAAGAAGACATAGTACCTCGAATTTGTGTTTGAGAAGTAGATATTCCGTACTCAAACGGATGTAACCCCTCCATGTGCCTTTGTAGTGTTACATAGCCTCCCTTCTCGATCCATTTGTAGTGCTTTGGGCAATAGTTGCAATAAGCAATGAATCTCCTTCGACCATGGGATAGAGGAGGTTCTCCTTCGTTGATAGGAGCCAATTCTCTTTTAAAATGTTTAACGAAGATTTCGGACCTGAGAGGCTTAGGCTTACTTTTTGGCGGAGGAGGAGGTTGGTTTTGTTTGTCTTTCATGCTCTTCGTCCTCTTCATCATCATTTGTTGAGCCACGAAATTCGTATCCCGTGCTCTCCATCGTATGAACCATCTCTTCAAATCGGGCATCTTCTTCGACTTGAATTCGTTCGGCGACTTGTCTAGAAATTTCCTCCGCCAATTCGGCCCTTCTAGGCCTTTGAGAATTTCCTCCTCCACTTCGTTGGCCTAGTTCAATGGCCTTGCCCTTGCCCTTGTTGTTGTTGTTTGAGGTAGACATGGAGTGTAGTGTAGAGAGTCGAGAGAGTAGAGATTGAAATTTGAGAGAGAATTAGAGTGTGATTCTTGGTGAATTTTGAGTTAGGAAGATGTAGTATTTATAGTGGGAATGTTAGGGGAAAGGGGGACTATTGGGAAGGTTTGGGGGTGGGGGGGAAGGCTGCCAACGGCTCTTTTTCGATATAGTCATATAATGGCAAGCGATCCAAGAATCGCCGCTTTTTTTTCTTTATTCCGTTGGGCCCGTCGGTCTGGACCAGCCACGGCCGCTGCGAACCGACGGGCCTCTGAGGACCGACGGGCCTGAACCGTCGGTCCTCGGTTTGAATTCCCCCGACCCTAGCCGAGCCCGAGCTTCTCGGTCCCAGTCCGGTTCAGGCCCGTTGACCGATGGTCCCGGGCTAAAACCGTTGACTTTGGGTCAGTTCCGGGCCAAAACCGTCGGGCCCTAAAGCCTAGGTACGTCTAGTTTCGGAGATGTTTTTACATAATTCCATTTTATGTTATGTTTTGCCGTATGTATGTTCGATTCTCGTAAACTCGTTCGATTTCATTGTTTCTTCATTTCCCTTAGTTCGTATGGTTGAGTTGTTCATGTTGTGAGCTTCGGTTTCTGAATCCGACGTTGTATCGTGATTTTTGGACGTTTGGGCCATTTTGTAATATCCTATAAGTTTTGGGAATTTTATCTTCTTCATCGTATTTCGGATTCCCCGGTAGTCGGAAGTATATTTTTCTCTGAGCACTTAGCTTCGTTGTCATGAATATTACATGTTTATGCCTCTGGGTATTGTCCTTGTGTTGCGTTTCAACTTGTATCGTACTGTGCTGAAATGGGTGTTCAGCAGTGCAGAACTGCTGCATGCATAACGCACGTTATGCATGCTTTTTAGCATGTGTTGGACACTAAGTATACTGGATACAGCTTGGAAAGTGTTTTAAACAACAAGCTGTACTGTTTTAAATCTGAGTGCATAGCAGAAGTCTTAAATACAGTAAGTTGCTGTGGATACAGCAACTCGATGTGCAGTGTATACTTAAATAATCACAGTTAAATAAAACAATAAAAGCAGAAGATAAATAACACGGTATTTAAAGTGGTTCGAGGTAAACCCCTCTACGTCCACTGGTCCTCCACACAGGAGTAAGAAGTTTATTATAATTACTGCGTACACAACTACGTAATTATAATAACACTTAATCAATAAATCGTTCACACAGATTGATATAAAGATCTTAGCTTTCAACCGTTCACACAGATTGGTTTGAGCTAACACTTTGACTGGCTTCTTCACACACAGTTCTGAATCTTCGTCTTCTTCGATGCAAGTCCTTCACACACAGTTCGGGAGAAGCAAAAATTCCTCAGTCCACACAGGGCTGATATGAGTTTGTTCAAAGATAGAACAGGGTTGAACAATAGCTATGGCTTTCTGGGCTATAAGCTGATGATGTGTTGTTCAAGATTTGAGCACTGTATATCTCTTTATATCTGAATAAAGCTTGAGGAGATATGTTTTGCTCTAAATATTTCTTGTAAGATTGATCGTTTGTAAGTCGTTCAGTCGTTCAGTGGTTTTTCAGTCATTGATCAGTAGTGATGATCTTCAAACTCTGGAGATATATATAGCCATCTGAAATATATCCGTTTGAAATCTATCCATTGAGGCAAGATTCTGCGACAACTAATATTGACTGAGATCCGGATATTGCAGGATTTTGAAGATCTGACTTACAGTATTTAAATACTTTATCCTTTAGTATTTAAATACTTTTTTATCAACGGGACTTGACTTCTAGCGAATACTTAAGATTCTTTCTTGTCCTGTTGAGAGTTGTATGGAAGGTATCACTGTTTCGAGATAGTTTCCATACTTTGGCTTTGCGGGACTCTTTGCTGTATGATCAATATATTGTATTGTAGGGACTGCGAGAAGTCTTCGATACAGGGTTTGATACTTGATCAGCTATACGATACATCTAGAGGCGGTATTTAGGATTTGGCATATTATCAAGACATTCTGACAATACGATCGATACAGGGCAGCATCGATACAGTGATTTGTTATCCCAACAATTTCCCCCTTTTTAATAATTTGCCAAGTCGTTTCGAGTCTTCCTTTTTGAAACCATATGATGTTTATCCAAACATCCTTGAGGATGCCAAAACTTTGGCACTTAGCGGTTTGAAGTATGGCAGACTTCTTGGTCTTCTTTCGAATGTTCTGGCCTTTGATTTTTGGCTTTAACACTAAGAACTGCTCGCAGGCAAGTTCATCTTTTATCAAAAGAAAGTTAAAGCTTATGATTGGCGCACAGGCACAATCTTACATTGTTTTCTAGATGCATACAACTTAAACTATGAACTGTTCGCAGACAAGTTCTTACAACTTGTGTATGAAATAGATTTCATAATATGAATACTGTAAGAATAAATAAAGTGACTGTAAACAAAAATGAACACAGTAGATTACAAGTTGTAATCTTTCAAGACAGGCAAACAAAATTTTATTGATATTCAAATAGAGTACAAGGATTGCTGTTTTGAAAGTAAAATTACAATCGAATAATATACTAAGGTATTCAGCTCCTAAAGTCAGAGTGTCTCCATGGTCGCTTTGGATCATTCTTGGTGTTTCGCCACCAGTTCTGATGAGCGTCCTTGTCTCGATTATGATAAATTGCACGTCCCTCTGGAGATTTATCAAATACTAGGATCCAGTCCTCTGTATGGGTCACCAAGTCACCATTTCGATGCTTTGACTTCATCTGCTGCTGTAGCGAGAGCGTTCCTTCTTCTAGCTTCTTCTTGAATTCCTCGACGGCTTCCTGTACCGTTCTGCATCTATTGAATAAGGTGGAATCCCTGATAAGTACAACGAAGTATCTTAGCAGTTCATTTCTCCTCTAATTTTTGATCTCTGCAGTAGTCGGCTGTCGGTCAGTCGGGAGGTTCATAGAATGAGGCTTTTGAACGAAGCTTTTCCAAAGATACTTAGGATCCTGAAATTCTGGTCTATCTCCCTATATCCTCACGTTTGGTGTTGAGATACGGGCTATATCAGCAGTGATTGAGTCTTCAAATGGAGCTAAGTACTCTTTTTCTTGCTCCAACCTCATTCTCGTGGCGGCTTCCCGTGCTTCTTCCCTCTTTTTGGCATCATCAAGGTATTATACCTTTTCATCAAGACGTCCCAGGATTTCCAGAGCGGTATCCTGTTTTGTCTCTATATTTGATATTCTCTCAACAAGGTAGGAGAGCACCTGCAACATATCCTTAATGTTCTTGTCATGAGCTCGCAGTTGGGAACCGATTTCGATTAGAGCAGATGCGGTCTTGGCCTCAGATACGCGTAGTTTCGATTGCTCTTCTCTCAGGATCGATTCTTGCTTCTCTTGCAGATTGCTTAGGGCTTGCTTGAAGACATCTGGAAAGATAGTGAAGGCTTCGACTACTCGAGAAACTTCATGCTTTAATCCAGTCATTTCTTCAACAGCAGATGTGTGAAGCCAATCCAGAGCCTTTTCTACTAAGTGTAAAGCACTCACTGCGTCTTGAATAAATACAGTTTGGAGGCCAAGAGCACGTAAGCACTCTTTTCTTGTTTCAGTGCGGGGGGAATCTGGCTGGGCAAAGTCTTCTACTCCATTCAACCTTCTCAAGTTCACGTTTGGGCGTGAAGTGAGTTGGACATCCTCAGGTATAGTACCGTCGTCGGATTCCAAGGTGGTTGATGGGGCAGGAGCAGCTGTTGCGGTTTCGGCGACAGGAGGTGCGGCATCCTCCTATTTCGAAGAGGTATCTGTAGACATGGATACAGGAGGGACCAAATCCTCCTGGTGTCTCTCAGCGTCTGCCTTTTCTGGCAGAGGGACTGATTCCTCTTGCTGGAAGGCGCATGATTCTTCTTCTTCGGCGGCGACAGCAAGCTTGGATGCCTGTTGCGAAACATTATCTTCTTCCTCGACATGAGGGCCTGAATCCTCATTGTCAGGAACATTGTCTTGTTATTGCAAAGGGGACGATTGATGGGTAGATGTCCCTTCATCCTTCTTGGCTTGACTCTCGACTCATCCGCAAACCAGCTTGGAGTGAGTCATCATCGTCGTCGGAATCAGGATTAGATTTTGGACTGTCGGCAGCTTCCATTGACAAAGCTTTTCCTTTCCTATTGGTCTCATCCTTATCAAGCAGATAACTCTGAATTAGCTCCTTGACGAATAAGTTGTCCCATTGGATCAGGAGAGCAATTTCTTGGGTGTCCGTCACTTCCAAAACGAACTTCTCTTCGTCACTCCACTCACTCCAATTGTACAAGGTTTCGTACGGAGTAAGTCTGAAATTCTTCCATTGGAGAAATCGCTCGAATGACTGCTCAATCTGCACGGAAAGCAGAGTCTTGGAAATTATTGTGTCAGGGGAGGGACTCCGTACAGCGTCTGGGTTTGCTGTAGGAAGGGGTTCCTCTATAGGTGTGGGATCCTGTATTGGAGAGGGATTCCTTACAGGGGATGGTACCCCGAAGGAAGGTGGATCCTGAACGAGTGTGGAATCTCGTATAGGAGAGGTAGCTGTTGGCTCCAAACAGGCAGCCGACTCGCTAGAGTCTTTTGAGTTGGCAGATGTCCTTGTATCCGTCATTGCCGCCAAAAGGCTTGGGATCTACTGTCGATATAGTAGCGGGCATCTCTTCCACAGGGGTTGGGCCCTGGGGTAGTTGATCAGTGGGTTGCGCCACGGTAGGAGCATCCTCGGAGGGTTATGTGGATTTAGCTTTCGTGAGCCTCCTTAGCTTCCTTTTTGGCTTCTCAGCAGCAAATGGTGTCTTTCTGTGAGATCTTTTTCATTTCTTTGAAGATTCAACACTCTGGGACTTCGAAGAAACATCTCTCGGATCGGCAGACAAGGGCATATATCGTACATATGGTTGGTTGGCGATCAGGGTGCTCTGGTTAAAGGCCGAAGGCTTGACGCCTCCTAAATAGATTCGGGAGCTTATTTTCTTCGCCTCTGCAGATTGTGGAAGTCCGCACTTTGTCAAAATGTGGTTTAGAAACAAACCAAGTGATTTCTTTTGCGACGCAGGTTTTGACACCTCTTCCTGCAGACACTTCAGAATAATCTGACACCAATTGACCTTTTCACAGGTCATAATTGCTACCATCATCCTAAACCTAAGATTTGTGCACATCTCAAAGGCACCTGTGCGATTCTCGATGATACGGCAACAAAAGTCATGCAAGTACACGAACGACAAACAGAAATTTTTCTTGTGACAGGTAGTGTGAACAGATTCAATCAGAGCTGAGCCGGTGAACAGGCCATAGTACTCGATCAACAGCTCTTGAGACCCAAAAGTCTCAAGGTCTTCCATGGTCAGGCCATCAGCGGGCAGCCTGAAGATGTTCTGGAGAAGTTATTGGACGACGCGGATCTCCACTCCATGAATGACGGCAGTGATGTCAGCGACATGGCCTCCCTGGGCCAGTGACAGAAAGCGGACAGCAGCGTTGAGGTAGAAGTCCTCAACCAAATAAACGTCGTATTTCTCGGTGGTGTGACTCCCAAGGCGGTAAAGGCCTTGCTGACGGATTCTGGTGATGACGAACTCCATGGATTCGACGTCATCAGTTTCAGCATGAATGCGTTCCATCACGACAGATCTGGAGAAGATCCGTCCATCAATGATGTTCGAGGCTTTCTTCAGAGAGGTGGAATATGTCTGAGTGGATGCTATTGATGAATCTCAAGAAGATATGAAAAAGATTCAAGAAGAGTATGCAGTAAACACAGAAAAACTTGTAGGCTGTATTGCTTGAGTGCTCTTAAATTATACAGAAGGCATAAAGAGTCTCAAATGGCATTTGCAGTCCTTTTATAGTAGGCGGCGAAGAAGGGTTTCCAGAGAACGAATGGTCAGATTTCAGGGATGGGAACCAGCGTTTGAAATAAACGGTCACGATAGATTGAGTGTAACTGGTACACTTATCCATTGAATTTTAAAATAGGAGCGGGTCCCACTTCTGACATTTGTTGTTACCCTTAATGCCTGAAACGGTGGTATAAAATATTAAACAATTTGAAAACATCGCGGCTTTTGAGATTTGATTGTCCATATGTCGTGTAAGGCATTTAATGTAAACGACGTTTGACATGAAAATAGGGCACGTGGACAAAAAATATTTTTAAAAAGAAATATTATAATATATAATGAATCGAAATCCCATAGTATGTGCTGTATCCGCGACGATACAGCGTTCCCCCTTAAAAGGTACATATAGGTTTCAATTGCATACATCAACTTTTGGATTAATGTTGTATTCATGGGTCATACTGTATTCCCCCTTAATTATTGCACACGTCAGCTGTAGGATGATTCATATTGCTTTGTTCCCTATAGTGTTGTATTGAAGGTTTTGAGTGTACAGATAATTAATGGTGGATACTGTATTCTTGGGTCTTACAGCATTCCCCCTCAATTGTTGAGTAAAAATAGTAAATACTTACAGGGAGTCGGGCTGTAGCAATCCCAATTCTTGTCGAAGCATGTTGAATCTTGCTGTGTCGAGAGGCTTGGTGAAGATGTCGGCCAACTGAATATCTGTATGAACCTTTTCGAGCCGAACATCCTTGTTCTAGACATGATTCCTTATGAAATGATGCTTCATGTTGATATGCTTAGTGTGCGAGTGCAATACAGGGTTGTGAGTTATTGCAATTGCACTCGTGCTATCACACATGATTGGCGTTTCCTTGGCTTCAATCCCATAATCTCACAACTGTTGATGCATCCAAAGGATCTGCATACAGCAACTACCAGCAGCATAGTATTCTGATTCAGCCGTGGAAAGTGAGTTTGCCAATTGCTTCTTACTGAACCAAGAGACAAGTCTAGGTCCAAGAAAGTGACAAGTTCTACTTGTACTCTTCCTATCTAGATTGCAGCCTCCGAGATCCGAGTCGCTGTATCTAACTAAATCGAATCCACCTTCTTTAGGATACCATAGTCCTACATCGACAATTCCTTTAATATACTTCAGAATTTGTTTAGCTGTATTGAAGTGTGATTCTTTGGGTGCTACTTGATATCTCGCACACACTCCTACAGCAAACTGGATATCGGTCCTGCTAGCCGTTAGGTACAGGAGAGAGCTAATAAGCTTCCTGTAGAGTGATTGGTCAACCGTTTTTACGGCTTCATCAGCACTAATTTGCACGGAAGTGCTCATGGGGGTTGACGATGATTTGGAAGTGTTCATTTCAAATTTGTTGAGAAGCTCCTTGCTGTATTTTTCTTGGTTGATGAAAATTCCTGTAGGCAACTTCTTTACCTGCAAACCTAGGAAATAACTAAGTTCTCCCATCATACTCATTTCAAATTTACTTTGCATGAGATGAGAGAACCTTTGACATAAAGCAAGGTTAGTTGAACCAAATATAATGTCATGTACATAGATTTGAACCATTAGAAGGTCATCACCTTCCTGTATTTTGAACAAGGTTTTGTCCACGACACCTTTCTCAAATCCATTATCGGTTAGATACTGGGACAGGGTCTCATACCATGCTCTAGGGGCTTGCTTAAGTCCATACAGTGCTTTCCTCAGCCTGTATACTAGATCGATGCCGTCTGTGTTGACAAACCCTGGTGGTTGTTCAACATAAACTTCTTCGGCAAGGTCTCCATTTAGGAATGCACTTTTGATGTCCATTTGGTATACAATGAAGCTCTTATGGGCGGAAAAGGCTAAAAATATCCTAATGGCTTCTAGTCTGGCTACAGGGGCAAAAGTTTCATCGTAGTCTATGCCTTCTTCCTGTCTATAGCCTTGTGCGACTAATCTGGATTTATTCCTTACAATTAGTCCATTTCGATCCTTCTTGTTTCTAAATACCCATTTGGTTCCTATAACTGATAGATGCGTAGGTCTGGGTACAAGATACCATACATTGTTTCTTTCGAAACCGTTAAGCTCTTCTTCCATAGATGTTATCCAATGAGAATTATTAAGAGCTTCTATGGTAGAAACGGGTTCGGACTGGGCTAAGAATACAGCAATAGTGCACATATTGAGTCTTCTAAGCTCGGATTGAGATTTCCATTCAGGAAATGGTGATATCTCAGTATCTAGTTCTTCTTGTGCACATAGTACATTTCCTTGTGTACTCTGTATTCTCCTACGGGTAGAAACACCAGCATTAATGTTTCCAATGATCAGCTCTTGTGGGTGATCTCTCAACCATCTTCGGTCGGGTTCTAATTCGGGGTCCCGTACTGTATCGAGAGTTGCTGTAGTTTTAGCTTCAGCTTGTACAGCATCGGCTTCATCTACGTCGATTCTTACAGCTGCGTGGTTGATTTCTAGGTCAACAACAGGTTCTATGGGAGTTGGTGGATCTAAAATGGAAAGTTGTTGGATGTTCTGAGTAACAGCTTCTACTCCTGTAGGGTCATGGTGAGGTTCGTCGAATACTACATGAACTGATTCCTCGATCGTCAGCTTCCTTTTATTAAAGATCCTGTAAGCTTTGCTGACGGAGGAATATCCTACAAAAATTCCTTCATCTGACTTCTCATCAAAGGTTCTAAGTTGATCCTTCCCATTATTCAACACATAGCACCTGCATCCAAAAATGTAAAAATACGAAACTAATGGAGTTTTGTTGTTCCATACCTCGTATGCTGTTTGTTAGGGTTGTATACGTCAAAGAATACTTTATGCTTGTATTACCTAATTTCCCGGTCTTTATCTATGAGAATATTTAATTCATTTATCACATGTTTTGCATATTTATTCACGCTATGGTCATGCAAATGCAGTCTAATTTACTTTATATTGTAGATAATGTGGTGTGTAGTGTCACACAGAAGATCACATTATCGGTTCCTTATATAATAATATTTAGTTCACAACCTATGTAACATTAGACCGTTATGTGAGAGGTTGTAGTATATGCTTGAGATTGGTTGGTCTTGACCATTAGCATATATTAGCATATTCGTTATACGTTGAACAGGATCGAGGTGAGATAGATTCTTCTGTACTGACTACAAGAAGAACGTACATCTCGGATAATTATTATTTCTTAATTCTAGTGATTAATATTTAATTATATATATTTAATATTTATTGCTTTGATTTATCATGGGTGAGAGCCACAATGATTGACTCAATATGCTCGATATTTTGGGCAATATTATTATTTATATGATAATTAATATTATAGCTAGAAATCGTGTCCCGACCAGTCGGGTTGATCATGTAACACCCCCGATATATTCAGGAATATTACAGCGCCGTAAATCCTTTACATAAGGATTTACAAGGCTGGAGAATTGAACAGACATTAAAAAATACTAACGAATGGAAATATCGGAATTAAGATACCATAGTTCTGACCAAATACTGAAAGTACAATTGTTGAACAGAGACTTAATAATACATCACCAATTTCAAATTCATCATAAATGACTTCGTACTCGAGTACTTATTGAAATAGCCAATAAACAACAAACAAATAAACCCGGCCGGAACATCACTCTGCACCCTCGTCGTCATGCAGCTCCAGTGGTTATTTTCCCGCTCTCCTGGATCCTGAACATAAACAAAATGTTCACCCCCGAAGGGGTTAGCACAACGATGCTAGTACAAGTACCACAACATATTATTCAACGTCACACGCAGAATAATAATAATAACGTAAATGATAAAATGTCAAACGAGTCTTCTCCTGCGAGAAACTCAAACATAACATACACAACTGATAATCACAACATGATATCATAACATACACATGGTAATTCCGACGATCCAGCGTTCACTGCCTAGAACCCACGATGATCCCGTCAGACCAACCCGTGGTGGAAAAAACCGTCCGATGATCCGGTATGCGCTAGCATAGATCCCCCGATGATCCCGTCGGACCAACACGAGGTGGACATACAACAACAACAACAACATACATGCACGACAATATGTATAACATCAATACATAAAACAATTAAGGTACTTGCCTCGATTTGAAGACAAGAACAATACTTCCACGAAAACGAACACTCGAAGGTCGTCCTCCTTAATCAATCACGTAACAAGCTCAAACCTTAACAAAAGAAATGATATAGGATTTATCTCATTCCGTACAAATGTTTAACAATTCGATTTACGGCCAAAAGCTCATAATATGTAATCTGCCTGAACTGCTTAGCGCACGCTAAGTACTCTGTGTAGAGTGCGTTAAGTCTGCTCGATAGCGCACGCAAACAACAAAGCCTAGCGTACGCTAACTATGCATGGTCAGTACTTCACTGATCAGTCGACTGACTCATCTAATGGCCTAGCGTACGTTACGTACCAAACGTAGCGTACGCTAACTCGTGCTCGATAGCGCACGTTAATCTACATAGCTTAGCGTGCGCTATCTGTGCATGGCAGTTTACTGCTGGGCAGTAGATGGACCTCAACATGATCAAACCAAATGAAATCCTCAGTGTTAGTTCATGTTACCTCCATGAATATCATGTTCATACGGCTATGAATGATCTAACGGATAACAACAACTTCGGATTCAAGGATATGTATACTACTATGAAACCATCTTCCATTTCGACTATATTGGATTACTGATGATAGAAGCTTCCTCTACTTGTTCATTGTAATAAGATTCGAATCATGATGTTCATAATCAAGGTACTTGAGGCATAACCATCTCTATATTCCAAACATGATGCATGTTGAATAATTCACTAATGAAAAATCAATATCTTGTTAACATGATCATCTAATTCTTTAGAATCCAACTCTAAGTCTGGAGATAGGTTGAACATACCTTAATATGACGAAAATCACTGAACCGTAAGGTAGAATCCGACTCCGGTTGGTTGTATGCCACTCCAAGGTGCTATTCCACTCCAATGATCACTCACAAGTGATAACCAATATACAAGGATCAATAAGATGTGTTCTAAGTGTGTAGAAGGATTATTATAGCTCTCTGGCCTCTCAAGAATGAAGAATGGACGAATGAAATGTAAGCCAAAACGGGTTGTTGTCTCATTTATAATATTCTGCACTTTAGCTAATTAGCGCACGCTACTAAGCATTACTTAGCGCGCGCTAATAAGAGTTGACTTCAAAACTATCCAGGTTCGTCCGCGGGAATCTTATCCGGACCCATGTCCCGGCTGGCGCATGTGCTAGCCGTCCCGCTCAATAATTGAGTGCTTAGCGCACGCAACTCCTACATTAATAGCGTGCGCTAGTAGTAGCTCGATAGCGCGCGTTAAGCTACATTCTTAGCGTGCGCTATCACGAGTTTGCATGAGAAATTTTGCATGTTGCTATACTTATGTACAAAGATATCAATGTAAGAAATATCATACTCCAATCATCAAGATTACGATTCCGAATAATACAGGGTTCGAATACAGGTAAAATACACAGTAATAAGTCCGGATATTACATACTCTCCTACTAAAAAGGAGTTTCGTCCCAAAACTCAAGACGAAAATAACTCGGGATATCTGGACTTCATACCAGTTTCCGTTTCCCATGTGGCTTCTTCTATTCCGTGACGTGACCATTGAACTTTGACCAATACGATTGGTTTGTTCCTCAACTGCTTAACTCGACTCTCGAGTATCTTGACCAGTCTTTCTTCAAACGTCCCATCATGCACGACTTCGATCTCGCCGAAATCAATGATATGACTAGGATCTGGTATATACCTCCGTAACTGGGATACGTGGAACACGTTATGAACATGGCACAATGACGGCGGCAATGCCAATCTGTATGCCAACTCCCCAACTCTCTCAAGGATCTCAAATGGTCCAATATATCTCGGACTCAGCTTTCCTTTCCTTCCAAAACGAAAGATTCCCCGAGTAGGAGAAACCTTTAAAAGTACGTGGTCTCCCGTACTGAACTCCAAAGGGCGACGGCGTACGTCTGCGTAAGATTTCTGGCGACTCTGGGCGGTCAACAGCCTTTCACGAATCAAGGCTATCTTCTCTCGAGTCTGTACGATCAACTCTGGTTCTGTCCCGATTAAGTCTGATGAATCATCCCAACATAGGGGCGATATACATCTCCTCCCGTATAATGCCTCAAATGGTGCCATCTTAATGGAAGCATGCCAACTATTGTTGTAGGTAAATTCAATCAACGGTAGATAAATTTCCCAATTGTTTGACCAATCTAAGGCACAGGCCCTCAGCATATCTTCCACCGTTTGAATAGTCCTTTCGGATTGTCCGTCGGTCTGCGGGTGATAAGCTGTACTGAAGTTCAATTCGGTCCCCAAGGCCTTATGAACTGCTTTCCAAAAATGAGACGCAAAACGGTCGTCTCGATCAGAAACAATGGTTTTCGGCGTACCATGCAATCGAACTATCTCCGAAATAAATACTCGTTCCAACCTCTCTGGTCCCCACGTGTCCTTAATGCCCATAAAATGAGCTGATTTGGTTAAACGATCAACTAACACCCAAATCATGTTCGTTCCCATCCTGGTTCTAGGCATACTAGTGATAAAGTCCATCGATATGTCCTCTCACTTCCATTCAGAGATCGGGAGTGGCTTCAACATTCCGGCAGGCCGTTGATGCTCGATCTTCACCTGCTGACAAGTCAAGCATTTCGAAACATAGTCCGCTACATCTTTCTTCATATTGCCCCACCAGAAATTCTGCTTCAAGTCCTTATACATCTTACCGTGCACAGGTGGATAGAATAGGCGAACTATGAGCTTCCTTCATAATTATGCTTTGAACATCGACATCGGGAACACGAGTCGGTTCGAAATCTCAAAACTCCATCATCATGAATTATGAATCGGGGCCCTTTCCTTGATCACTTCATCACGTAATCAATCATCGGAGGATAATCACTGCCTAGATTTGATTTCTTCGGTTAATGATGAAGTTATTTCCATCACGCACAGTTGTCCTTGGACTCTTTGTAACCACACTTCAATTCCTTCTCGAATCATCTCTCGTTGAAGGCTAAGTTGGGAGGTCAGAGTCTCCAGCATCTGAATAGAAACAGGCTTGCGGCTGAGTGCATCGGCCACTACATTCGCTTTGCCTGGATGATACAGAATCTCCAAGTCATAGTCCTTAATCAGTTCTAACCATCTTGTTTGCCGCATGTTCAATTCTTTCTGACTGAAGATGTATTTGAGACTCTTGTGATCCGTAAACATCTGACAGTGAGTCCCGTACAGATAATGCCTCTAAATCTTTAAAGCAAAAACTACTGCTGCTAGCTCCAAATCATGTGTTGGGTAATTCACTTCATAAGGTTTCAGCTGTCGTGACGCATAAGCGATCGCCTTATCATTCTGCATCAATACGCATCCGAGCCCTTGGTTCGAAGCATCACTGTAAACTATAAATCCTCCAGTTCCCTGTGGAAGTGATAGAATCGGTGCCGTCGTCAATCTCTTCTTCAATTCATCAAAGCTAACCTGACACAACTCATTTCACTCAAACTTTTGAGTTTTCTGCAGGAGTCGAGTAAGTGGGCGGGAGATTTTAGAAAACCCTTCCATGAATCGACGATAATATCCAGCAAGTCCTAAGAAGCTTCAGACTTCTTTCACGTTCTTTGGAGGCTTCCAATCCATAATTTCTTCGATCTTCTGAGGATCTACTCGGACTCCTTTAGCTGACACCACATTGCCAAGGAACATTACATCCTTTAGCCAGAATTCACACTTAGAAAGTTCGGCGTACAATTGCTCGCTTCTCAAAAGTTCCAATACAATCCGCAAATGCTGCGCATGTTCTTCCGGGCTCTTAGAATACACCAGAATGTCATCAATGAACACGACCACAAATTTATCCAAAAATTCGATGAACACTCGGTTCATCAATTGCATAAATACAGCAGGTGCGTTAGTGAGACCAAACGGCATCACTACAAACTCATAATGTCCGTAGCGAGTTCTGAACGCTGATTTCGGAACATCAGATTCCTTAATCCTCAGCTGATGATACCCTGATCTCAGATCGATTTTAGAAAATACTGTTGCCCCTTGCAACTGGTCAAACAGATCATCAATCCGTGGCAACGGATACTTGTTCTTAATCGTCATCTTGTTCAGCTCTCGATAGTCAATACACAGTCGAAGCGATCCATCCTTCTTTCGGACAAAAGAATCGGCGCTCCCGGTGGCGGCAGCAGCTTAGCCTTTGTCCAGTAACTCCTCCAGCTGCTTTTTCAGTTCGTACATCTCAGTAGGTGCCATACGATACGGCGCCTTAGAAATTGGTGTAGCTCCGGGTTCCAACTCAATGGTAAATTCTACATCCCTTCGTGGAGGTAGTCCAGGTAACTCGTCAGGAAATACATCTGGAAATTCATTCACAACAGGAATGGATGAAAGTTCCACAATTTCGTCTTCTTTCTTCATTGCATAGCACCAGTATCCGATACATCCATGTTTCAACAATTTGACAGCTTTCATCGCTTTGATCAATTTTCCTGAGCTGCCTGGTTTCCATCCCTCAAACAGAATTTCGGAACCATCGTTAGCGATCAGCGAGATATTCCTCCTTCGGTAGTTTACAATTGCTCCATATCGATTAAGCCAATCGTCTCCGAGTATCAGGTCGTCTCCTTGCATTTCTATTACAATCAAATTTGAGAGCCATTCTTTGCCTCCAAATGATACAGGGAAATTTCTAGTTTCTAAGTTCCCGACAATCCTCTCTCCACTCGGTAAACCAACAACATAAGGTTCAAAAGTATGAAAACCAGAAATATTCAAACGATTTACACAAGATAAGGATATAAAAGAATGTGTAGCTCCTGTATTGAATAAAATGCTAACTGGCTGGGAAAGGATCTGGACAGTACCTGATGCGACAGCAGCATCCTGATCGTCTGTCCTCCTTATCTCGTACAAACGTGGGGGAACAGATCTGGCACTTGATGTCCCCTTTCGGTCCCACTGTCCTCTGCCTCGTCCGCGGCCAAAATTCTGAGGCATCTGAACACTTTGTTGCGTCTGTTGGATGCTGGCTTCCTTTTGGACTGGCTGTGGTGTACGGGCTCTAAAAGACTTTGCAGCCTCTTCACAAAACACTGCCCGATGTCCCTCCCATCCACAATCAAAACAAGTTATGGCAGGTAGGGGGCAATTCCGTCGATAGTGCCCCGTCTGGGCGCAGTTAAAGCATTTCCTGGTAACATCAGTAATAGTTGATGTCGCTCCGAAGTTCTTTCCGCTCCTAACCGGGTGCGGAGGTTTCTTGAAAGAGTGAAAGGATGACTGGGCCTTACGGGGCCCGCTGTTCTTGTGCTCTGTAAAAGTACCAGAGACTTTCTTTCTTGGATTAGAAAATTTCTCCATAGCCGCTTCCTTGATCTCATACGCCAACGCCTTATCCTGGTATTGACGAGTGTGGTACATTCAAATCCGGACATGTACCTCTGGATTTCTGGTTTCATCCTCATATCGAAATGGATCATCATTTACGCATCCATTCGACCGGATGTCGAACAAATGCCACCGTTAAACGCCTTAATTGCAGGATACCGCACATCTGAAGGCTGAGCGGAGAAAAACTCCCGAACTTTGGCTTCCCTCACAGGACGAGGGAAATACTGAGCTTTCATCATCAATTTAAACTCTGTCCAATCAGCATCATGGTCTACAGGCCGGATGGCTTCCAACCATTCAGACGCTTCCCCTATCAGAAAGTATTGCGCGATAGAGGCTCTCCGGTCATCTGGGCAGTTAATTCCGCCAAAGATTTTCTCCAGTTCCTTCAACCAATGGTCCCAGGTGGGAGTCTCAGAAATACCGTCGAATTTGGGTGGTTGCATCTTCGCCACCTCTTGCAGCCACCGGTCACCTCGATTTCCCATGTCTGGGATCCCTTGCTGTCTCTCTCCCTGCTGTAGTCCCACCGCCACTTGCATTCGGTCCACGACTTGGGTGAACTGAGTCATCTGGTTCACCACTTGACGAAGGATCTCTGGTACAGCAGGTTCCGGTTCGTTATTAATAGATTGTTGCGGCTCGCCTAAGCTATGACTGGCCTGATTAGAAGGCGATGCTTCTCTTTCAGCATTTCTTCGTCCGCGTCCACGACCGCGACCACGTCCACGTCCGCCTCTCAACATAATGTAAGCATAAATACTCAATATACAGGAAACAACATCGTTCTAATATTCGAGTATAAAGAGACACAACATGTAAAGAACGAGATAGAGTTTAGGAACTTACAACCACCGTTCGCATGAAGACGTAGGCAGTGCAGTGATGTCATTCACGACCGGTTACCTCAAAAGACATAAATGACCCCTATTTTAACCCAACGGCCAAGATATCCATTATCTTAGCTCTCATACCATATTCTGTAACACCCCCGATATATTCAGGAATATTACAGCGCCGTAAATCCTTTACATAAGGATTTACAAGGCTGAAGAATTGAACAGACATTAAAAAATACTAACGAATGGAAATATCGGAATTAAGATACCACAGTTCTGACCAAATACTGAAAGTACAATTGTTCAACAGAGACTTAATAATACATCACCAATTTCAAATTCAACATAAATGACTTCGTACTCGAGTACTTATTGAAATAGCCAATAAACAATAAACAAATAAACCCGGCCGGAACATCACTCTGCACCCTCGTCGTCATGCAGCTCCAGTGGTTGTTTTCCCGCTCTCCTGGATCCTAAACATAAACAAAATGTTCACCCCCGAAGGGGTTAGCACAACGATGCTAGTACAAGTACCACAACATATTATTCAACGTCACACGCAGAATAATAATAATAACGTAAATGATAAAATGTCAAACGAGTCTTCTCCTGCGAGAAACTCAAACATAACATACACAACTGATAATCACAACATGATATCATAACATACACATGGTAATTCCGACGATCCAGCGTTCACTGCCTAGAACCCACGATGATCCCGTCAGACCAACCCGTGGTGGAAAAAACCGTCCGATGATCCAGCGCACGCTAGCATAGATCCCCCGATGATCCCGTCGGACCAACACGAGGTGGACATACAACAACAACAACAACATACATGCACGACAATATGTATAACATCAATACATAAAACAATTAAGGTACTTGCCTCGATTTGAAGACAAGAACAATACTTCCACGAAAACGAACACTCGAAGGTCGTCCTCCTCAATCAATCACGTAACAAGCTCAAACCTTAACAAAAGAAATGATATAGGATTTATCTCATTCCGTACAAATGTTTAACAATTCGATTTACGGCCAAAAGCTCATAATATGTAATCTGCCTGAACTGCTTAGCGCACGCTAAGTACTCTGTGTAGAGTGCGTTAAGTCTGCTCGATAGCGCACGCAAACAACAAAGCCTAGCGTACGCTAACTATGCATGGTCAGTACTTCACTGATCAGTCGACTGACTCATCTAATGGCCTAGCGTACGTTACGTACCAAACGTAGCGTACGCTAACTCGTGCTCGATAGCGCACGTTAATCTACATAGCTTAGCGTGTGCTATCTGTGCATGGCAGTTTACTGTTGAGCAGTAGATGGACCTTAACATGATCAAACCAAATGAAATCCTCAGTGTTAGTTCATGTTACCTCCATGAATATCATGTTCATATGGCTATGAATGATCTAACGGATAACAACAACTTCGGATTCAAGGATATGTATACTATTATGAAACCATCTTCCATTTCGACTACAATCCTCATACGACAATTCGAAAGGCTTAACGGTTGATATCGACACCTTTATATCAATCAAAATTATCATACTGTAGTTGTTTTACATTCCATCTATACTAGATAAATCCTTCCATTATCAATCCCTTAGATTCATCTAACAATAATGATGTTAAAGTCAAGTCCATGATTGTTATGGAGTCATCTACTAGATTTGGATTACTGATGATAGAAGCTTCCTCTACTTGTTCATTGTAATAAGATTCGAATCATGATGTTCATAATCAAGGTACTTGAGGCATAACCATCTCTATATTCCAAACATGATTCATGTTGAATAATTCACTAATGAAAAATCAATATCTTGTTAACATGATCATCTAATTCTTTAGAATCCAACTCTAAGTTTGGAGATAGGTTGAGCAAACCTTAATATGACGAAAATCACTGAACCGTAAGGTAGAATCCGACTCCGGTTAGTTGTATGCCACTCCAAGGTGCTATTCCACTCCAATGATCACTCACAAGTGATAACCAATATACAAGGATCAATAAGATGTGTTCTAAGTGTGTAGAAGGATTATTATAGCTCTCTGGCCTCTCAAGAATGAAGAATGGACGAATGAAATGTAAGCCAAAACGGGTTGTTGTCTCATTTATAATATTCTGCACTTTAGCTAATTAGCGCAACTAAGCATTACTTAGCGCGCGCTGATAAGAGTTGACTTCAAAACTGTCCAGGTTCGTCCGCGGGAATCTTATCCGGACCCATGTCCCGGTTGGCGCATGTGCTAGCCATCCCGCTCAATAATTGAGTGCTTAGCGCACGCAACTCCTACATTCATAGCGTGCACTAGTAGTAGCTCGATAGCGCGCGTTAAGCTACATTCTTAGCGTGCACTATCACGAGTTTGCATGAGAAATTTTGCATGTTGCTATACTTATGTACAAAGATATCAATGTAAGAAATATCATACTCCAATCATCAAGACTACAATTCTGAATAATACAGGGTTCGAATACAGGTAAAATACACAGTAATAAGTCTGGATATTACAGATCATGTCCCTTGAGGCACTCGAAAGGATTATTATATCAAACCCTGCAGGTGGAATTAATTTTCCGATATAATAATAAAGGTCGAGTGGTATACTCATGTATAATACATTAATTAATTAAAAGCTGTCAGTAGCTTAAATTAATTAATGGACATGGAATATCTTAAACACGGGAAATAATTAATTTAAAAGGAGCCCAATTTCGTAATTTGGGATTTTGGTAGGAAGTGCAATATTAACTTATTAGTGGACTAAGTTGATATTAATAGAGTCTTCATATTAGGAAGAGTCCTAATAATGGAAGGAAGATATCTATTGAGAGTCCTTACCATATCCTCCTTAAGGTCCTTAGAGTAGCCCAAACACCTATAAATAGGAGACTTGGGATGGCCGATATATACATTAATTTTTGCCCAAGAAATTGATTTTTCTGTGTGTGTTTTAATTGTGGATCTTGACTTGTGTCTTGGATTCCACAATTTGGTTAAACACAATATTTTTCTAAAATACTCAAAATATTCAAGAAAAATAGAGAGAACAAAAATCGTAAGTTTCTTGAGAAGTTTCTGCCGATTCCTTTTTGCACTCCAAGTAATCCGGTAGATTGTTGCCCACACGACATCCGGACGTAGGCGGGATATACTATAGAAGATCTTGAGGTAGAAATACAAGAAGATCGGAGAGGAACACGAAGAAGGACAAATCGACCAAAGAGGGGATTATTCTACCACTTCGCGTCAAAGGTAAAATTACCGACTCCCATGCGTAAATATGTTTATTTAATTGTTTATTAATCTGTTTAGTTAATTAGTTGACAAGCCTAAATAGATCCGGTTTTTACGTTGGTTAGTTTATAAAACCTTTTATTAAATTATCATCACCAACTCGCTTCCGTTGCGTTTTATATTCCAACAATTTGTATCGGAGACGGTCTTTAGGTTCTGTTCAATTTAATTAATTTGGTGATTAATATGCTAGCAATTAAATATTCGTATAGTATGATTTTTTGGAATATTTTGCTAGAATTTGTCTTGCTGGAAAATATGATCCAATTATCATGGCTATGTGATGTTTTTTAATTATTTACGCGTTTTGGTAATTTGGCCCGTTTTGTGGCATGTATAAGTTTTTCCCGTGAGAAAATCCACGGGTAGAATAGGATTTATTTTTCTTGTAATTTGATGTAAATTCGATGTATTTTATTTTGAATAAAATTGTAATCGAGTTGGAACACTCAAAGTACGAAAGAAAAAGAAGTCCAATACAAGAGGAGTCCCGTCGATTTAACCGACCGAGACCGGCAGATGCCGATCGGGACTCGGCCACCAAAGAAGCTCGCCGCGTGACTCGCCACCGGCCAGCAGCTTGGCCGTGAGTCGGCCACCGGCCAGCTGCTCGGCCACCGGCAGTCGGGCAATGGCGAGGCCTGGGCAATGGGCAAAGGTCAAGTCGTCCGGTTCGGGTCATTCAATTCATTTTTCCGCGAGATGCTTGAAGCAGTGGGAGAAAACGAGCCGAAGATTTTCTCGTTATTCAAAACGAGGAATAATAAGCCATGATAATTGGATATAATTGTCCAATTTTAATATTTGTTGGTTTTTATTGTTTTGATGTATGGCATGTATGGATGTATGCGTGATATGTTTCCTTGCTTGTTAGGACGAGAAAATTAAAAACCTTAATTTTTCAAAATAACTAAGTGATTTTAAAATTGATTTTTCATAATCAAATTGGCCTCCATAATTGGTTTAAATTGTGAAATAATTAGCATGCGCGTTGACATTAGAGTCTTCCTCCACATCGGATGTGCTAAATTATTGGCTCACTGGTTTTAAACTTCAAATTTGATAACAAAAAGGTGAATATTATTTTGGGATATTTTGAGAATGCAACCCACATTTTACCCCATATTTTGAGATTGCAACCCACATTTTAAAATAGGGCTTCTTGCAACCCAAACACAGATAAAATAGGCCTTTTTGCAACCCAAACACAGATAAAATAGGGCTTCTTGCAACCCACATTATCTGTGTTTGGGTTGCAAGAAGCCCTATTTTAAAATGTGGGTTGCAATCTCAAAATATGGGGTAAAATGTGGGTTGCATTCTCAAAATTTCCCTATTATTTTTTATGATAGGACCTCTCCATCTGTAGGACTATTATCATTAAATAATATTCTAAGGTTTATTAAATTATGGTGTTCACTTAGATGTATTAATTAATAAGCTCCCCATTGGAGTCTATGTTAATTAAATACATGGCCAAGAGGAACCAACAATTAATTTTACTTGTCAAAATGTGTCTTGGCTAGATAGTAAAATTAAAGACGTAAAAATCTACTTGAAAAGTATATGTAAACGTCCACACTATCGTGGCTTGCATGTGCGGTTTTTCAAGGTGTTGGTTGATTGCATATATATTGTTTTAAGGTTTTTTCAATATATTTTGCGTCGAATTATGTGATGAATGGTGTTTTAATTTTATTCTCAGATGTCTTTCAATCCACTAGCTGTTATTCTCAAAGAAAACAAACTTGATGGCACTAACTTTGCCGACTGGAAAAGAAATCTTGATATTGTCTTGACTGCCGAGGGGCATAAGTTTGTTTTAACTAAGGAGAGTCCTTTGGAACCAGAACCGGATGCCACTCCTGAAGAGTTGGCTGAATTCCGGAAATGGAAAAAGTCTGATGAGATGGCCCGCTGTTACATTTTGGCTTCATTGACAAATGTATTGCAGCATCAGCATCACACGATGGGCTCGGCCGCGGAAATGATGAAAAATCTCACTGAGATGTTTGGTCATCAGAACCGGGCAGCTAGCCAAAATGCGATGAAGGTTTTGATGACAACTCAGATGTCTGAAGGGACCCCAGTAAGTGATCACATTCTTAAAATGATGTCTCATTTGAACGAACTGAGCATACTGGGAGCCACTATCGATGCGGAATCGCAGGTCGATATTATCTTGGGCAGTTTACCAAGAAGCTTTGAGCAGTTCCACCTCAACTACAATATGAATCGTAGGACTTACACATTGGCGGAACTTCTGACAGAGCTTCAATCTGCCGAAGGTCTCTTCAAACAAGGTTATCATCAAATTCTTGCGGCAACCGGTGCTGCTTCTTCAAAACCCAAATAGGGAAAGAAGAAAAAGCAGGTTGGCCAGAAGCAAGTGGCGACCTTCAAAGCTAAGGGCAAGGCTCCTCAGTCAAAGGCTCCTCAGCCGGAAGCGAACAAAAAGCCGAAGGGCAAGTGCTTCAGCTGCGGTCTGAAAGGACATTTCAAGAGTGACTGCCCTAAGAAAGGTACGTCTCATGCACTAGTAGTCAAAACATATTTGGATGCCTGTTCCATCACTTCGTGGATAGTGGATTCGGGCTCCACTGATCATGTTTGTTATGACTCGCAGGGATTCCAAGTAACCAAGGTACTTAGTGCGGATGAGATTACAATAAGTAGGCGACTATTCAGTGAAGGTCATTGCAGTGGGAGTCGTGCAGCTAAAAGTTGATGATAGGATTTTAGTTCTTAATAATGTATTATTAGTACCCGATTTTAGAATGAATTTGATTTCAGTTTCTAAATTGCGTCGTGATGGATATTCAGTTTCTTTTGAAGATAATGCAATTATTAAAAGAAATGGTGAATATATTTGCGGGAGTACTTATAATGAAGAACTTTATATCATCAATGCCTTTTGACTCCTTGCATAATTATAAATCGCTTAATTCTTTGACTAATCCTAATAAAAGAAAGGAACTTTCGAGCATAAATCCAACATATTTGTGGCATTTACGATTGGGTCATATTAACCTTAGAAGGATTCAAAGATTGGTGAGCGATGGCCCATTGGATTCGCTCCAAGTTGAGTCATTTCCAACCTGCGAATCCTGCCTGGAAGGTAAAATGACTAAAAGGGCTTTTCAAAGAAAAGGTAATCGTGCACAAAAGGTGTTGGAATTGGTTCATACCGATGTATGTGGTCCAATGAACATCCAGGCTAAGGGTGGTTTCGAATACTTCATCACGTTTATAGATGATTATTCGAGATATGGATACATCTATTTGATGCGACGTAAGTCTGAATCTTTTGATAAGTTCAAAGAATTCAAGGCTGAAACGGAGAAGCGTCATGGGCAGAGTATCAAGTCACTACGATCTGATCGTGGTGGCGAATACCTCAGTGGAGAGTTTTTGGATTTCTTGGCACATGAGGGGATTACTTCCCAGCTCACAGTACACAGTACACCACAACAAAATGGTGTTCTTTGAGCGAAGGAATCGTACTTTATTAGAGATGGTTAGGTCAATGATGAGTTATTCGATTTGCCTATTTCGTTTTGGGGATACGCCTTGGAAACAATGGCGTACATTCTAAACTTGGTGCCTTGAAATCGATTCAAAACACCCACGGAGCGTGGAATGGGCGCAAGCCCAGTCTAGGACATGTTCGGATTTGGGGTTCTCCAGCACACATGCTGAATAAGGAAGCTGATAAGTTGGCATCTCGTACAGAAGTACGAGTGTTTGTAGGATATCCTAAGGGAACGAAGGGTGGCTTATTCTATAGTCCTAAAGACCAGAAGGTCATTGTTAGCACCAATGCCCGGTTCATAGAGGAAGACTATGTGATAAGCCATAAGCCTAGGAGTGAGGTCATTCTAGAAGAACTTAGGGGCGAGATTTCGACAATACCAATTATGCAAACACCTAGTGTACCACGTATTGACACTATTGTGGATACGCAAACTAAGGACACGTCTCGTCGTAGTGGGAGGCTTGTTCGTCAACCCGAACGTTTCATCGGCGTGGGAGCATCTTCGGACCACTCCCCGGACCAGGATGAAATGGATCCATCTACGTACAAACAGGCAGTTCAAGACAAGGATGATGAATCCTGGAAAACAGCAATGGAATCTCAAATGGGATCTATGGATTCTAACCAAGTGTGGGAGCTAGTAGAACTACCCAATGGGGTAAAATCCATTGGAAGTAAGTGGGTCTACAAGCGTAAGAGAGGATCGAAAGGGAAGGTTGAAACCTACAAAGCAAGGCTTGTTGCGAAAGGTTACACTCATAAAGAGGGCATCGACTATGATGAAACCTTTTCGCCAGTAGCCATGCTTAAATCGATCCGGATTCTCTTAGCTATAGCTGCGCATTTGGATATGGAGATTTGGCAGATGGATGTCAAGACTGCGTTCTTGAACGGGAGTCTTGATAAGGAAATCTATATGCGCCAACCTGAAGGATTCATTGCTGAAGGAGAGGAGCACTTAGTGTGCAAGCTTAAGAGATCCATTTATGGTCTTAAGCAAGCATCAAGGTCTTGGAACATGCGATTTGATGAGGTCATTCAATCGTATGGTTTTGAACAGTGTCCTAGTGAGGTTTGTGTATACAAAAAGTGTGATGGAAACGTGCTGGTGTTTCTTGTACTATACGTAGATGATATACTTCTAATTGGAAACAATGTGAAGGTATTATCAGACGTAAGGGTATGGCTATCTGAGCAGTTAGATATGAAGGATTTGGGAGAAGCTGGACACATCCTTGGTATTAAGATCTTTCGAGATTGCAAGAAAAGGATGTTGTGCTTATCTCAGGCATCCTATATCGATACGGTGCTAAAGCGGTTTAGCATGGAGAATTCCAAGAAAGGTTTCTTACCTTACAGACATGGAATTCAACTATCTAAGGCTATGTGTCCTAAGACACAGAAGGAGATAGATGACATGAAGCTGGTCCCTTATGCTTCGGCAGTGGGAAGCCTCATGTATGTTATGCTTTGCACTAGGCCTGATATCTGTCAAGCTGTAGGTATGGTGGCGAGATATCAGTCGAACCCAGGACCGGGACATTGGATTGCTGTCAAGTATATACTCAAGTACCTGAGAAGGACTAGGGAGCATATGCTTGTATATCAATCAGATACGCTTTTTCCTTTGGGTTACACTGACTCGGATTTCAGTGCGGACAAAGAAAAGTCGAAATCAACTTCCGGATATGTTTTCAGTTTGGGAGGCGGAGCCATCAGTTGGAGGAGTGTGAAGCAGAAATGCATAGCGGACTCTACCATGGAAGCCGAATATGTAGCAGCCTCAGAGGCAGCTAAAGAGGCGGTATGGCTCAAGTACTTCCTAAAGGATTTGGGGGTGATTCCTAATTTGCCCAGGAGTATTACACTGTATTGTGATAATACCGGTGTTGTTGCAAATTCAAAGGAACCACGAGCCCACAAAGCAAGCAAACATATCAAGTGCAAATATCATATCATTCGAGATTTTGTGAAGAGAAGGAAGATCATTGTCTCCAAGATAGCATCTGAAGACAACCTAGCTGATCCTTTCACGAAAGGGTTGCCCTCAAAATCATTTGAAGGGCATGTGGAAGGAATGGGGTTGAGATGTATGGCAGCATTGCTTTGAGTATAAGTGGGAGATAGACAGACATAGTCTAGATAGTATACTTCAAAAGCATGCTTTGAGTATAAGTGGGAGATTGTTAGGGTTGTATACGTCAAAGCATACTTTATGCTTGTATTACCTAATTTCCCGGTCTTTATCTATGAGAATATTTAATTCATTTATCACATGTTTTGCATATTTATTCACGCTATGGTTATGCAAATGCAATCTAATTTACTTTATATTGTAGATAATGTGGTGTGTAGTGTCACATAGAAGATCACATTATCGGTTCCTTATATAGTAATATTTAGTTCACAACCTATGTAACATTAGACCGTTATGTGAGAGGTTGTAGTATATGCTTGAGATTGGTTGGTCTTGACCATTAGCATATATTAGCGTATTGGTTATACGTTGAACAGGATCGAGGTGAGATAGATTCTTCTGTACTGACTATAAGAAGAACGTACATCTCGGATAATTATTATTTCTTAATTCTAGTGATTAATATTTAATTATATATATTTAATATTTATTGCTTTGATTTATCATGGGTGAGAGCCACAATGATTGACTCAATATGCTCGATATTTTGGGCAATATTATTATTTATATGATAATTAATATTATAGCTAGAAATCGTGTCCTGACGGTCGGGTTGATCACGTCCCTTGAGGCACTCGAAAGGATTATTATATCAAACCCTGCAGGTGGAATTAATTTTCCGATATAATAATAAAGGTCGAGTGGTATACTCATGTATAATACATTAATTAATTAAAAGCTGTCAGTAGCTTAAATTAATTAATGGACATGGAATATCTTAAACACGGGAAATAATTAATTTAAAAGGATTCCAATTTCGTAATTTGGGATTTTGGTAGGAAGTGCAATATTAACTTATTAGTGGACTAAGTTGATATTAATAGAGTCTTCATATTAGGAAGAGTCCTAATAATGGAAGGAAGATATCTATTGGGAGTCCTTACCATATCCTCCTTAAGGTCCCTAGAGTAGCCCAAACACCTATAAATAGGAGACTTGGGATGGCCGATATATACATTAATTTTTGCCCAAGAAATCGATTTTTCTGTGTGTGTTTTAATTGTGGATCTTGACTTGTGTCTTGGATTCCACAATTTGGTTAAACACAATATTTTTCTAAAATACTCAAAATATTCAAGAAAAATAGAGAGAATAAAAATCGTAAGTTTCTTGAGAAGTTTCGGCCGATTCCTTTTTGCACTCCAAGTAATCCGGTAGATTGTTGCCCACACGACATCCGGACGTAGGCGGGATATACTCTAGAAGATCTTGAGGTAGAAATATAAGAAGATCGGAGAGGAACACGAAGAAGGACAAATCGACCAAAGAGGGGATTATTCTACCACTTCGCGTCAAAGGTAAAATTACCGACTCCCATGCGTAAATATGTTTATTTAATTGTTTATTAATATGTTTAGTTAATTAGTTGACAAGCCTAAATAGATCCGGTTTTTACGTTGGTTAGTTTATAAAACCTTTTATTAAATTATAATCACCTACTCGCTTCTGCTGCGTTTTATATTCCAACACTGTTTTGTTGTGGTGTTTGTTGATGATACAGCGGTTTTGAGTGTAGCATGCTGTATTGGTTGATTCACCCCAGAAACGCTTTGGAAACTTGCTTGCGGCAATCATTGTCCTTGTTGCTTCTTTCAGCGTCCTATTCTTTCGCTCGGCAACACCATTTTGTTGAGGTGTACGGGTAGCTGAGTATTCGTGCTGTATCCCATTTTCCGAACAGTATTGCTCTATAAAGTGATTAGTAAATTCTGTACCTCTGTCGGAACGAATGGACACGATACTCGATCCCTTTTCATTTTGAAGCTTTCTCAGGAGCTCGGGCAGCTTTGATGTTGTTTCCTTCTTCTTGGTTAGGAAAATTGTCCAAGCATACCTGGAGTAATCATCATCAACAACAAGATAGTATTTCTTACCTCCCAAACTTACCGGGTCTACAGGACCATAAAAATCCATGTGTAGCATCTCCAACACTCTGTGGGTTGAAAGGTAGGATTTGCTCTTCAGGGTGGACTTGATTTGCTTGCCTTTTTGACATGGTCCACAGACACTGTCTTTTTGGAATGATACATTCGGCAATCCTCTAACCAGTCCCTGTCTTGAGAGCTTGTTGATCGTCTTGAAGTTGACATGTGACATCCTCTTGTGCCATAGCCAGCTTAGATCTGCAGTGCTTTTGGCAACTAAACAAGGAATAGTGGAGATCGTAGGCATCCAGTCAGCAATATACATATTACCTGATCTGCTTCCTGTGAGCATAACTTTTATGGTCAGGATGTTCTTAACTCTACAGTGATCTATATAGAATTTCACCGAGAACTGTTAGTCACAGAACTGGATAATACTAAGTAGATTGAACTGTAAGCCTTCAACATGAGCTATATCAGTGACTTTGAATTTTCCGACAAGAATGTTTCCTTTTCCTCTTGTTCTTCCTTTAGATTTATCACCGAAGCGTACTTTTGGACCGCGACCTTCTACGAAATCTGATAGCTTGCTTCTATCTCCTGTCATGTGCCGGGAGCATCCGCTGTCGAAGTACCATATGTCCTTCTCCAAAATGTCCTTTAGCACATAAATTATGTAGATTTAGGTCCCCTTTGATTGTTGGGTCCGTGAATGTTAGTGCCTTTAGGTACCCAAACTTTCCTGACAGTAATTGGTTTATTGTAGGCAACAGTTGGTATAGATTAGCGGTATCTACGTGGGGCATGTACGTAGTTACTGTATCCATGATAATCATTATGCATATAAAATTCAGGGTTATTATTATTAATCCAGTACATATGTCGTCTCGGAGGTGGAGCCATTTTTTTGGCCTTACAGCTTGCCTTCTAGGTCTCCAGTTGGATTCCCAACGCTGTTGTGGATACTGTGCGGACACTTGCTATCTCGATGAATGACGAGGCTCCTGTATCCAATACCTAGGCGTGTTGTACTGAAAGTACTGCTGTGTAGGCCTTTGGTATTTGGATACAACCTTCTTTCTGAACAACTGTTGGCGCTGTTGATATGCTCAAGGAGCATGCTGTTGCGTGCGCCTTACAGGTTGGAAAGGCTTATGATTCCGCTGTCTTAAATAGGATTGCGGGGGCAAAATGGCAGCCTTTGCTTTTCCCGGTGCAGCAGGTTCCTTCACAGGATTAGGAGTATCTTCCGATACAGGAATGTGTTCCACACTCTTGACGAACACAGTACTAGTTTTCCCTTTGTTGGAAAATGAGCTGTATCCTAAGCCACTTTTATCATGAACATGTTGCCCAGTGCTTAGAATTTCTTCCATTCGTTTGGATGATTTCTCGAAAGATTTCAGAATGGTCTCAAGTTCGCTTTCTCGTTTCTCGAGAGTATTAAATTTAACTTGAAGTAGAACAAAATCATTTGTCTTGCTTCCATTTTGAGATTTAGTCTCACTTAGTTCATGAGCAAGTTGATGATTGCTCTCCACGAGTTTTTCATGCTCGACCTTGCTGTTTTCACAATCAATAGACATATTTTCATAATTTATCTTTAGCAAGTCGTTTTCTTCATTCAGCTCTATGTTGGAAAGTTGGAGTTGAATGTTTTCATTCTTCAAAGTCTCGTGGGCTTTTTGAATATTTTTAAATTCATTCATCATGTTTTCGAAAGTATGCGATGCATTTACTGGAATAGCTGAGGTTGAGCTTACCTCATCGTCGCTATTTTCTTCTTCTGGAATGTCCTTTGCCATAAAGCACATGTATGCCTTATCTTCGAACTCATCATCAGATGAATCACTTTCAGTGACCACCTGAAGACATTCTTCGGATTTGGATGGTGTGGGGGAGGCTTCTGATTCTCCTATCAATGCCTTGAGCTTGTTTTTCCAAGCATGTCTTCGTTCAACCCTCTCTTGTTGCTCGGCTTCCGGCAACCTTTGAACTTTGGGATGAGGACATTTGTTTGCATAATATCCTGGTTTCCTGCAATTATAGCATAGGTTAGCGTCACCAGAGGAAGTTTCAGTACTTACCTTGTGAACAGGCTTGGGCCTGTAGGGAGTCTTTCCTGACTGTTTGATGAACTTTTTGAATTTGTGCATGAGGAGCGCCATTTCATCTTGTGACAGGATATCATCGTCACTGTCAGCATTTTTGTAATTTAACTTTGATGGGCTGGGCATGCTGTGTCGTCGATTCGATACAGCGGCTAAGGCTGTAATCCAAGCTGGAGATTCTTCATCTTTTTCTCTCCTGTCTATATCATACTCGAAAGCTTTGAGGTCAGAAAAGAGATCAAAGGTAGATATTTCACTAAGGTTACACGACACACGCATAGCTGTGGTCTTAATGTCCCATCGGGCAGGGAGAGATCTGAAAATCTTTAAGTTTTTCTCCCTTTGAGTATAAATTTTGCCCAAAACTTCAAGTTCACCAACAATTCCAGTGAATCTGAGGTCAAGTTCCTCAAGTGTTTCAGTTGGTTTCATTTCAAAATATTCAAATTGCTGAGTTAATTTTGAAATTTTATTTTCTTTGGAGAGCTCAGTTCCCTCACAAATTAACTTGAGTTTATCCCAGATATCCTTGGCTGTTTTACAGATCTTTACCTTCGAGAATGTGCCTTTGTCGAGAGTGACAAACAACGCATTCTTCGCAACATTGTCGAGGTTGGCGTGCTTTCTTTCATATGTGGTCCATTGTTCGCGCTCCTTCTCGAGCATCTCAGCATGGCTTGGCCTTCAATCCTTGCGGCCGTATTTACCTTCATGATCTTAATGGGGCCATCCTGTATAACAAAAATCATCTCTTCGTCCATTGCTGGAAGATGAGCATCCATCCTGATTCTCCAATCATCAAACTCGTTAATAGAGAATATAAGAACTTTGTTGATCATTGATGTATCCATATGAGAATGTATGAATGAAGAAGACTGTTTTATAAAATAAGTGATTTTGGATCTGATTCGGTTAAAAATATGACTGATTCTTTTTAGAATCAACCGCTCCGATACCACTTGTTGGCCACTAAGTATACTGGATACAGCTTGAAAAGTGTTTTAAACAACAAGTCGTCTGCTTTTAAATGAGTGCGTAGCGGAAGTCTTAAATACAGTAAGTTGTTGTGGATACAACAACTCGATGTGCAGTGTATACTTAAATAATCACAGTTAAATAAAACAATAAAAGCAGAAAGTAAATAACACAGTATTTAAAGTGGTTCGAGGTAAACCCCTCTATGTCCACTGGTCCTCCACACAGGAGTAAAAAGTTTATTATAATTACTGCGTACACAACTACGTAATTATAATAACACTTAATCAATAAATCGTTCACACAGATTGATATAAAGATCTTAGCTTTCAACCGTTCACACAGATTAGTTTGAGCTAACACTTTGACTGGCTTCTTCACACACAGTTCTGAAGCTTCGTCTTCTTCGATGCAAGTCCTTCACACACAGTTCAGGAGAAGCAAAGATTCCTCAATCCACACAGGGATGATATGAGTTTGTTCAAAGATAGAACAGGGTTGAACAACAGCTATGACTTTCTGGGCTATAAGCTGATGATGTGTTGTTCAAGGTTTGAGCACTGTATATCTCTTTATATCTGAATAAAGCTTGAGGAGATATGTTTTGCTCTGAATATTTCTTGTAAGCTTGATCATTTGTAAGTCGTTCAGTCGTTCAGTGGTTTTTCAGTCGTTGATCAGTAGTGATGATCTTCAAACTCTGGAGATATATATATATATCCATCTAAAATATATCCGTTTGAAATCTATCCATTGAGGCAAGATTCTGCGACAACTAATATTGACTGAGATCCGGATATTGCGGGATTTTGAAGATCTTCTGACTTACAGTATTTAAATACTTTATCCTTTAGTATTTAAATACTTCTTTATCAACGGGACTTGACTTCTAGCAAATACTGAAGATTCCTTCTTGTCCTGTTGAGAGCTGTATGGAAGGTATCACTGTTTCGAGACAGTTTCCATACTTTGGCTTTGCGGGACTCTTTGCTGTATGATCAATATATTTTATTGTAGGGACTGCGAGAAGTCTTCGATATAGGGTTTGATACTTGATAAGCTATACGATACAGCTAGAGGCGGTATTTAGGATTTGGCATATTGTCAAAACATTCTGACAATACCATCGAACAGGGCAGCATCGATACAGTGATTTGTTATCCCAACAGCGTGTGCTATCGATACCTACATAACGTACGTTGTGCCTTACTGGTAACGTACATTATGGCCTTCAGCGTTTTGGACAGTAGGTTCTGCCCAGTTCATGTCGAGCCCTTACGTACGCTAACTCTGTGTGTTACGTACGTAAGCTTCTTTTTAGCGTACGCTAGCTACCTTATGTAGCGTACGCTAACAACATCCACAAATCGGACAGTGAGTTCTGCCCAGCCCTTACGTGCATTAGCTGGCATGCATTATGCACATAATACCCTCGTAGCGTACGTTAATATTATGGCGTAACGTACGTAACGAAGGGTCAGGTTATATAAACCTGAGTTGACCTTCACTTTGTCATTTTCTCTTCTACTACTTCCTCGTCCGAGAGCTGCGAGATTTATGCGATTCCTCCAATTTTGCCGTGGAATTCTTCATGAGATCAATTTGTTGGGTTATCATCATCCTCATCCATCTCTTCCGCCCTAATGCAAGGTATTTTCGTCTAGAACCCTACCCTACCTTTGTTCAATTCGAGGGTTTTTCGGGATTTGGATAGATTAAACTTGAGTTGTTCGATGATATTGCTATATTTCTCTTCGATTATTGTTATTGGGTGATTCCAAATCCGTTTCTGTCGTGTTTAATCTGTGAGTTGTTGTTTCGGGGAGGTTTTGCGAAAACCCTCGCCCGGATCGATCGAACGTAGGTTGTTATAGCTTGTAATCAAGGTTCTGGAGTATTCCATTCGATTATTGTTACCGTATAGGACTGAGTTGTGTTAATCCTTTATTTAGGATCGGTTGTGTTTCCTCTGGGACGTTCGTAATCATTGTTCATCCCTGTTTCGAAGATGTCTCAAAGGCAAGTACTTTACATTTGTTTACATGTTCTAGTATTTGAATTATGGCTTTTCGTGGTTGTTGTGGATGTATATGTGTATGTTCACCTAGGGACGGTATGACGGGGCCTCTAGGGATACGTATTGCCGTGAGTGTGCATATCACGAACTATGGTTAACCACCCGGGGATGTCCGACGGGGCTCTGCGGGGTACGGCGGCCGTGAGTCTCGTACCAACGGTTAACTTTGAATTGTTTTGTTGGATGTTGTTGCCCAAAATATTTATCCGAAGATTAAATACTGCTGGAATGGACGGACAACAAACAAATTTGCGAGAGCACTTCCGAGAGAATATGAATAAACACAAGATTTGCCGGGTTTGTTAGGCCCGGGCTTGAATGCTCTCGCGAGATGTTATTAATACAAATATTCGTGGATACAAGTATTAATGTGAGAATCTAAGTACAATGAGTGTAAAAAGACTCTGTTAATCCATCTCTTGAGCGAAGCTTGGTGTTCTTCGTCCCTGCCGATCGTCTTCTGTATGAGAGAGGCCGGGAGAAGAAAGAGCCGAGAGATAGCTGTTGCCAAGAGTAGGAGAAAGCCAAGTTGTGTGTATTGCTTGCTGGGAAGCCGTGAGAGTCAGAAGAATTTCCGGGGGTGCTGAAGAAATTCGAGCCCTTGGACAAGTGCAGGCTGCCTTCTATATATAGGGGCAGAGGAGCCTTGATTCCTGGTGGGCGATCGCCTTTCGGCCAATATAATAATGGGGCGATCGCCTTTAAGTCACAGGGCTATCGGCCTAAAGTCCAAGGCAGCTGCTGGCAGCCAGCTGTGCGGTCCAATGAGGAGCCAGCACGCGTCCGGAGTCACTATCACATGCGGCCCTACTGACACCTTTCGGCGGGCTTGTCGGCTGGTGGACGGATGCTGACAGGCTGTGGTCAATGATCCGTGAATTGCGGATCTTGTCTCGGCTCTGCACGTGGGTTGTCCTGAGCCTCGGCCTTTTCCGACTGGATCATCATCAGCTTCGGGCGGCATGAGGTGGTCGGCATTAGTCGGTCACCAGAGGTCGGCAATAGTCGGTCACCAAGGATCGGTCGGCAAGTGCCTAGAGATGATCGTCTGGTCGTCGGCCACCAGGAGTCGATCGCCAAGTGCCGAGAGACGATCGTTTTTGATGTCGATCGCTCGGCACCGGGACTTGTCCTGGGTCCTTCGGTCGGCCGATCTATCGCCTGGTCGCTGGTCGGCAGTTCTGCCTTGCTGCTCGGCAATGGCTAGGTCGCCCGATCTCCGAGGCGATCGCCGGTCGGAGAGTATAATTCTCGACACAACAATTGCCCCCCAGCTTGCTCCGATGTTGAAGACATGGGGCGAGGTGGTTCTTGCTGGCGATCGTGTAGGATGAGGACGGGCGATCCGTTGAGCTGACTTTGGATTCGGACTTGGGCGATCATAGTCGATTGGCTAGCTGTCTTTCGGTCCTTGTACCTGCAAAAAACAACATTGGCCGATCCCCCTCAGAAACTTGATAGTTTCGTTGTTTGAGGAATCGTGCACAGTCGCGGAGTTCGATGGACCGACTCTATGACCGTGTCTTGTGCGCGAAGACATTGAGTGTCTCGTGACTCATTTTATTGTGAGGGTCCTCTGTTAGGCTGCGCCTCGCCTCGTATTTAAACGAAGGGCGTGCGGTCTTGGTCTAGAGAAGTCCTTGTGCGGGGCAGCGTCGGATGATTCAACTCCACGTCCGCAGCTTGTTAGCTCTTCTTCCACCTTGGCCCGCCATGAAGATGGCGAAACTTGACGGTGTACGTTTAGATGGGGGTAGTGGCACGTCGCATTGTCCGGGTTCACCATGTTAGATGATGAACCTTTGAGGGCGGGCGATCGTGTCCACTGATTAGTTTTGGAGGGCCCTCAGACTACGCCGGCCTCGTATTTAAGCGAAGGGCGGGCGATCTTGGCCCAAAGGGACCTTGCATGGCCGAAGCAGCTAGTTCCATCGACTACCAGGACCATGGCTTTATGATGCGCGGTGGAGGCGATCTCGTGCCTTAGTCCATCATGTTAGATGGTGAACCGTAGATGGAGGATGAGTCCTCCAGTTTGGTGATGTTGCTTGATAATGGCGATCGGGCTGGAAGACTGGCGATCGTCGCTCGGCTGCCGATCGGGTTATTCATAGGTCGATACCGGCGATCGGGCGGGAGATCGTCGTTCGGGCGCCGATCGCGCTGCTTATAGGCTAAGGAGAAACCTTTGCCTGGCCAGAAAGTCTGCGGCCTTAGCTCGGAAGATCGCGTAGGTCGAGGGTTGGTCCTTCGTAAGATGCCTGAACATAGGCGAAAGACCATGGAACCCTCCTAGGACCGTGTAGAGGGCGATCTCATCGCTTACGGGCTTGCCGTTGAGGATGATCTCGTCCACCCAGTCGATGTAGTCCGAGTCGGACTCTTCTTCCCCTTGCTTGATTCGCAGCATGCGATGGGGACCTTCTGGCCGAGCGAACCTGGTGGCGAAGTACTCTATGAAGACGTTCGCCAGTTGGTTAAAGGAGCCGATGGACCGAGGTGGCAATGAGGCGTACCACCTGCAGGCGAGGTTGTCCAGTGTCATAGGGAATATTCGGCACCTGGTCGCGTCTGATGCCCCACACCCAGTCATGTAGATGTTGAACTTTCTCAGGTGTGTTTCGGGGTCCGATCGCCCCTCGTACAAGGGTGTTTGAGGAGGAGCAATCTTGTGCTGAACGGGGGCGAGCTCGATGTGGACCGTGAGCGGCTCGCTCGGCTCGGCGATCTTGTTCTTGGAACCTGCCCCGGATTCCAGGAGTGCCTTCATGTCGTCGAGCTGTCGTTACATCGCGGCCATCGCCGTGGCTCGGTCGCTCACGGATTGGCTTTGGGAGCGGGAGTCGAGGCGATCGTGTACCGATCTCCTGACTTCGCTGCTGCCGACCTCGGCTATTTGGCGAGGGGGATCCAGACGGCTGGGCGGCCTTCTGGGAGTCGGATAGGCTGAGCTCCTGGTGACGGACTCAAACTCCGTCATCTCGTGGCTGGGGCCGAACTGCCCCGGTCGCCAAGATGGGTCGCTGCCGAGGCAATCGAAAACAGACGTGCCCCGGCTGGCGAGCGCCTCTCCTTGTGGATGAGAGCCTCCTGGCGATCGCCTGGTCAGCAATGCCTTGAACTTCCGTTTGGTCTTCCGGCGGATGGCCGAGGGGGTGATAGCGGGAGGCGCGTCGAGAGCACTCCGTCGCTCCTGTAGGATGGCCATGGCCTCGTCGATCTGTTCCGTGGTTCGGAACTGATCGAGCGAGAGGCTTGGGCCGCCGCCTAGGGGCGGGATCGAGCGTCTCGGACTGCGGCGGCTACCTTCTGCCATCGGATGTGGCTCGGACTGAGACGGAACGAGGCGTCTGGCCGGCTGGCCAGCGGCTTTCTTCGACGCGGAGGCGGAAGACATGATTTCTGAAAGATTTCTTTGAAGCGCAGTGAGTGTCACTTCAAGTATATGCCCCGAGAACAGTGAGTGTTCTTCGAGACGGTAGGAATAAAAATTTGAGGGTTAGATCCCGTTCCTCTAGCGCCAATTGTTGTTGCCCAAAATATTTATTCGAAGATTAAATACTGCTGGAATGGACGGACAACAAACAAATTTGCGAGAGCACTTCCGAGAGAATATGAATAAACACAAGATTTGCCAGGTTTGTTAGGCCCGGGCTTGAATGCTCTCGCGAGATGTTATTAATACAAATATTCGTGGATACAAGTATTAATGTGAGAATCTATGTACAATGAGTGTAAAAAGACTCTGTTAATCCAGCTCTTGAGCGAAGCTTGGTTCGTCCCTGCCGATCGTCTTCTGTATGAGAGAGGCCGAGAGAAGAAAGAGCCGAGAGATAGTTGTTGCCAAGAGTAGGAGAAAGCCAAGTTGTGTGTATTGCTTGCTGGGAAGCCGTGAGAGTCAGAAGAATTTCCGGGGGTGCTGAAGAAATTCGAGCCCTTGGAGAAGTGTAGGCTGCCTTCTATATATAGGGGCAGAGGAGCCTTGATTCCTGGCGGGCGATCGCCTTTCGGCCAATATAATAATGGGGTGATCACCTTTAAGTCACAGGGCTGTCGGCCTAAAGTCCAAGGCAGCTGCTGGCAGCCAGCTGTGCGGTCCAATGAGGAGCCAGCACGCGTCCGGAGTCACTGTCACATGCGGCCCTACAGATACCTTTCGGCAGGCCTGTCGGCTGGTGGACGGATGCTGACAGGCTGTGGTCAATAATCCGTTAATTGCGGATCTTGTCTCGGCTCTGCACGTGGGTTGTCCTGATCCTCGGCCTTTTTCGACTGGATGATCATCGGCTTCGGGCGGCATGAGGTGGTCGGCATTAGTCAGTCACCAGAGGTCGGCAACAGTCGGTCACCAAGGGTCGGTCGGCAAGTGCCGAGAGATGATCGTCTGGTCGTCGGCCACCAGGAGTCAATCGCCAAGTGCCGAGAGACGATCATTTTTGATGTCGATTGCTCGACACCGGGACTTGTCCTGGATCCTTCGGTCGGCCGATCTATCGCCTGGTCGCTAGTCGGCAGTTCTGCCTTGCTGCTCGGCAATGGCTAGGTCACCCGATCTCCGAGGCGATCGCTGGTCGGAGAGTATAATTCTCGACACAACATTGGAGAAATATGTTTTGTGCTTGTGCACCATGAATATTCCAGAATATAAATGATTTATAAAATGATTTTTGGCGCATATTTCATCTGATTAGAATGGTAGTTCAAATGGATTGTACTTGCACTAGCAGTTGTCGCTAACCCCTTAAATGGGGGGAATACTTTTGTATTTCAGGTACAGGTCATGGAGGCGAACGAGCATGCAGGCCGTATGAGGATGATGGGCAGGCATGATTCTGTTCAGGGGTTGTCCTTTTGATGACATGTCCTTTAAATTTATTTATCATTTTATTTGCTTAAGTACTCGAGTACTTCTTTCTTGAATTTATTAATTTTGTGTACCCGTTTTGGGGACGGAATTGATGTCAAATTGTATTGTCAAATTTCGGTCTTTTGTTTTGAATGTCGTGAGTTGAGAAATTATCTGTTTGTTGATGATGTATGTCTTGTCGAATGTTATGTTGGTACATTAGCCTGGTGGATTTCAAAGTGTGGGGTCCACAGTGCTGTAATATGCCCTAATCGTCTTGGGGGTGTTACAACTAAACCATTTAACGTGTCAAATCCCTTTGTCGCGCGATATCATATTTGAACTAAGTCATGTAAATTGTCATACTTATTATGTTCAAATGCTTTCTTGATCTTAAGTAGACTGATTGAATCAAATGACTTTTCATTTGAGCATGGCCATGCATGTCCTTCAGTACTACTTATCGAGGCCCCCAGCAGATATCTCTCACCCTAAAGAGAGGGATAAATTCCCATCTTGATTATTCATTGCCCTATACATGACTCCCATTAATCCTGATTGCTAACCTTTATGATCACTATATTTCAGATGATGTTGGATTACGTCAAGGCATACCAGTTATCATGTTGGACTCTATGATAATCTCAGGTTCAAGGATTTATGGACATACTGTTACATTGAGATTCACTTATGACATATCCATGTAGTATTCTCAATACAGGCCTGTCCAACATTGCGTTCTCCAACCAATACTCATAAGTTTGATCCGTACCATACGCAAAACCATCCAATTATTATCAATCAAATTTATGCTAGTATATTAATCAATTTAGTCTCCACGCTACGTTATTGGACCAGGGACATATGATTAATCTTATTATTCTGGAATAACTATTATTCGATTATTGTAATATTAAAACATGCACATATTATAATAATCAACAAGAAATAGATGTCATCAGACAACTTTATTTAAATGTGACAATTACAAATCTAGGCACATCTAATGTCCTAGGACACTATGCCCAATAGTATATGCAACCACCTTGCCTTCCTACATCAACACACACTCTAATTATCATAATTTTTGAAATGGTTAAGTTAATGTTGTTTAATTCAAAAGTTCTTGATTAATTGGTGATTGATGATTGTGTGACATCACGTTCATAGTGTTGGTTGTGTTCTTGAGGTGATTATGGTAATATTGAGTGATATTATCATAATGGGACGATTAATATGATGATTGTTCTTGATAATCCTTGTTGAATTATTTGTCACAAGTGTTATGAACATTATGATCATGTTAGTTCGGTTACTGAGATGATTTGAGGATGTTAGACTTCATAGTTGAGGACTATGATATTCGTATGAGTAGTCTAATCGATTCGTGTTGAATCGAGGATATCTATTGTGTTTAATTCAATATCGGTATTATATTATTGAATGAATTGTATTTCATTCAAGGTTGTACGAGCGATTATGATTGTCGAATGATGTCGTTCGTCGTTTATGGAAGGACTTCATCATCTTCGGTTTGAGGCAAGTTTTATACTTGTACTAGTCAATAAGATTAATGTTATCATTTATATGTATGAATATGTTATATCATTTTGAGACACTGTCTCTTCATAATTTTATTGATATCAGGGTATTGTTCGTTATAGTACTCTTCGGCAAATTATGTCAATTGTTATCATTGCTGTCAATGATCAGTTCAAGGCATTGAGACACTTGTTATTATTATTGTTGTCAATAACTTATTCGAGGTATTGACGTATCTATTGTTATAGTTGATATTGATGTTCGATTTGAGATATCACCGTGATTATTGTAATTATTGTTGTATTGGCCGATTGAAGGAATTGGCGTATTCAATTTTTCATCTATGACGCTGGTGGCCGATTAAAGGCACTAAGGCATATATTGAAGCCAATTATTGTTATTGATCGACCGATTCAAGGCAATCAAGGTACTTGTATCAGGACTGCCAATGACGATGCCCATATGTTGTATTATTGTTATCGATTGACTGATACAATGCAATCGAGGTATTTGAATTGGTACTGTCAAGGATAGTCCCCACCCGTTGTATTATTGTTATCGATTGACCGATTTAAGGCAATCGAGGTATTTGAATATGGACTGCCAAGGATGGTGTCCATCTGTTGTATTATTGTTATAGATTGAACGATTAAAGGGAATCGAGGTATTTAAATTAGGACGGCCAAGGATGGTGCTCATATATTATGTTGTTGCTATCAATATTTGCAGTTTTCTACAAGTTTAGTCCCGTGGTGCTATTTTTTCTTTCTCATGGAAATTACATAACCAAATACCTCAACGATTATCAGTGATGAGAAATAAATGCACCATATGTAATGTCCTAAATATTCTCTCTAAAGTGTTATCCGTTAATAATCAGAATCCGTGGAAACAAGCCAGGAATAAAAATTAGGGGTGGGCAGGGTCCAGTACTGTCCGGGATTGGGTTGGTCCCCGTCCCGATTGATATAGACGGTCCGGGACAAAGATGTTTTCCATTTTGTCCTGGTATTCTCAGGACCAGACGGTCTTGGGACGGTCCGGGACAAAACAGGACATTTTTTTGGTAAATATAAATAATAAAAAATATACTTAAAAAATATTTTTTTTGTATTTTTGAATATTTATTTGTGAATGTATAATCAAAATTTTATAAATTTTGCATTATTTATCAACAATTAGTAAGTTTAGACATATTTGGCTAATTAATTTATGGGATAAAAATTGATTATAATTAAAATCTAACAAATCTAATATTAATTTTAATAAAATTACATTTCAGGACAAGCGGGACGGGACGGGACAAAAATCACCGGTCCCGCTCCTATGCCATTTCGATCGGCCTGGGACCGGCTCGGGACAAAATTTGTTTGTCCCAAATGGTCCGGGACACTTTTGGAACGGGAACGAGATGGCCCGGTTCGACCAAACGGGAACCGAGATTTGTGCCCACCCCTAATAAAAATACTAAGTATAAAATTTTAAATATAATGGCTCATCCTTATTAAATCATCGAGAACACAATCATGAAATTGTTATTCCCAAGCACGCTCCAAAACTCAACAATAATTCTCCCAAGATAGTACTAGTAAGTAAAATAAATCTTAAACAAAGTCTAGCCATTTAAAAATCCTATGTATGAATTCTTGACTCTTAGCACTGCCCGTAACATTCACGCTGCTTCAAGCTTATTCATCTTATTAGTTTAATAATTGGGAATGGAAAATATATGGTGTTGTGTCGAGAATTATACTCTTTGACCGGTGATCGCCTCAGAGATCGGGCGACCTAGCCATAGCCGAGCAGCCGAGGCAGAACTGCCGACCGAAGGTCCCAGGACAAGTCCCGGTGCCGAGCGATCGACATCTAAGACGATCGTCTCTCGGTACTTGGCGATCGACTCCTGGTGGCCGACTAGCAGACGATCATCTCTCGGCACTTGCCGATCGACCCTTGGTGACCGACCCATGCCGACCTCTAGTGACCGACCAACGCCGACCGCCTCATGCCGCTCGAAGTCGATGGTCATCCAGTCGGCAAAGACCCAAGCCCAGGACAGAACCCACGTGCAGTGCCGAGACAAGATCTGCATTTCACGGATCATTGACCACAACCTGTCAGCATCTTTCCACCAGCCGACAGGCCCGCCGAAAGGTGTCAGTAGGACCGCCCATGACAGTAACTCCGGACGCGTGTTGGCTCCTCATTGGACCGCACAGCTGGTGATACGAATTACGTATGAAAATGGACGTAAACTCGTATGGAATGCAGCGGAAATATAATTGATCCTCACAACACTCGAATATGTGTAACACTCGTAAGATATAACCGAAAGTAGGGCAATTCGGCTTACATAAACAAGAACAATATGAATGATTTATCAAACTAGACCTATAGTTTGATAAGATAATCTTTCCTCAAGACCTATTGAGAATTGATTCGATTAAAACTCGAAAACGCGTCGAATTATAATCAAGGTTTCGATGAAAAGCATTCACCAAGAAAACACAAGTGTATTCTTATTTCTTCAACATACAATGTCTTCTATGAAAGCATGAACAAGACTACTTATAGCAAGGTAGTCTTCTAAGCAACTAAGGAATAAAACAAGATCACATGATCTTGAAATGAAAAAAAAAACATCAAAATAAAATACAAATGAATCAAATGATAGGGAGGGGGAATCATACAACAAAATGATTATAAGCCACCCCACATAACATGCAAGTTTAATCATGACATGTGAGGGGAGGGAAAACAACAAAAAATAAAAAAAATCAGCAAACATGTTCATTTGTCGGGTCGTTTGACACGCCGTGCCGATCGGGCACGATCAAGGCGGCATGTGCGGGCGCACATGTTCGGCAGGACTCGACCGTGTCGCCTGGCACGGTCGGGTTGGTCGGGCAGCGGGAATTTACTATCCGGAAGAGTGTGACTCGGCCGTGTCGCCTGACACGGTCGGGTTGTGTCGGCACGGGCCGTGTCGGACGACACGGTCGGGTTCGGTCGGCAGTGAGATTTCACTATCCAGGACACCTCGGCACGGGCCGTGTCGGATGACATGGCCGGGTTCGGTCGGCAGCGATCGGCCAGTTCCGGCAGGTGGTGGTCGGCAGCGATCGGCCAGTTCCGGCAGGTGGTGATTTTTCCGACAGGTGGTGATTTTTCTGGCAGTTCGTCCATTTTCCGGCCGATTGTCGACCTTCCGGCATAGCATGACACGAGCTGTGTTATATGACACGGCTGAGACCGAGACTCCATGTCTTATGTCCGTTTTCCGGCCTAAATACGTAGTAGTCCGTGCATGGCGTGCAGTAAGGTCATTTATGTCGATCCTTACTTCGTCTTCTTCGTTCATGTCAAATGATTCCGTATCATCTCCTCCTCCTTTAAAAGGAATTGTCCTCAATTCCGAACTTCCTTCGTCATCAAGATAATTAATTAAAGCCTCTACGTATTTGATCTCGAAAATGTCCGCAGTGCGTACATGGCCCAAAATCTTGAGACGATAGGTAGTGGGGGGCCTTCGAGAATCACCAACAAAATAACTATCATTATTAATAAAATAATAATAATTACCTTGCCCGGTAATACCGATATCATGACATGAGCGGACATCTGAAATGGGACGCACGGTTAATTTCACATCGGGTTCATCCTCCAGAATTGGAGACACTGATAATTCCACATCGGGTTCACCATCAAGAATGGGAAAAACAGGATTTATTACGGATTCCTCTTCATCAACTGGTTCCTCATCAAATGCTGGCGGTCCGTCATAATCTGACCAACTCTCCATTTCAATATTGTTGGGCTCCTCCAATAATAGCCCATCACAAAATAATTTACTTTCCTCAATTTGGTAATCATCCAAGACAATAAGTCCATTACGAGAAACTGCGTCGTTGTAAAAATTTGGCCCAAAGCTGTCGTTTTCTTTTAACCGGTCAATCTCAGTACCAAGTTCAATTTTCCTCTCACTAGAAAACATGGTTAGATTCGGTTTCTCACCTCGGTTAGGGATCATAGATTGAAGTGACATTGGTTTCAACACAATCCTCTTGTCCTTATCCCGTAACTCGTACTCGTTACTTCTTCCTCGATGTAAAACATCTCTATCAAATAGCCATGGTCATCCCAAGAGTACATGGCATGCATCCATCGAAAGTACATCGCATAATATGTTGTCGACATACGAACCCATGATCAAACCGACCCGTGTTTCGAGACTTTTACTTTACTCCCGTCATCGAGCCAATGTAATGCGTATGGTTTTGGGTGAGTAGTAGTGATGAGTCCGAGTTTCGTCACCATCTCCCTTGACGCAACGTTGGTACAACTTCCTCCATCGATGATCACACTACACCATTTGTTCCCGACTTGACACTTGGTGTGAAAAATTTGATCCCGTTGTTCCGAATCATTTGAAATGGGTTTGACTTGTAAAGTACGAAGAACCAATGTTGTATCATAGTTTGGAGCCTCGTAAGTTTCACATTCTTCTCCCTCGTCTTCCTCCACGTTGGAATCACCTAGTCTTTCTCCTTCGTCCTCGACTAGCAACTCATCTGGGATCGTGATGGCTTCTCTTAGCGTCACGACTCGTTTGTTAGGGCAAGTATTTTGATAGTGGCCGAATCCTTGGCATTTAAAACACCTTACTTTGGTTAGGCTTGTTTCCTTCGGTACGCCGGGGGTTTTAGAAACGGTAGTAGAGATAGGAGTCGGTATCGTTGTGGTAATTGAACTTGAACCGGTACTTGGATCCTCGAACTTTGATGTAAATTCGGTTTTGGCAAACTTCACTTTGTTTTGAGTTTCTATCTTTATGCATAGTCCGCATAAAGTGTCAAAATCTCCGTATGGGTATAATTCCACCGTATTTGCAATGTTTCGGTTTAGACCACGTAAGAAACGGGACATTCTTTGTTCTTCATTTTCTTCAAGTTCTCCCATTAAGGCCAAGCCTTCAAATTCTTCGATATATTCTTCCACACTTAGTTTCCCTTGTACGAACTCCGCAATTTTTCGGTACAAGGTTAACCGATGTGATGTCGGGACATACCTTTTACGTAGTTTTTTCTTCAAAGAATCCCAAGAACGGATTTTCTCTTTTCCCGCACGAGCTCGTTGTGTTTTCATACCCTCGAACCATAAGGAAGCGCCCTTCCCTAACTTGAGAATTGCATATTTGCAACGTTTCTCATCGTTAAGGTGCTTGAAGTCGAACATATGTTCAATCTTCCTCTCCCACTCCAAGTAAACTTCGGGATTAGTACCTCCGACAAATTCCGGAAGTTCATTAACTTTAAATTCATCCACATGACGCGGTGAATGTGCATCATATCCCCCTCTTCTTGCTTGAAAATGTGGTTCTTGCATGCTGTGTAGTGCCTCATGTAGTTTCTCCATGAAATCGTGGAAAAAATCTATGATAAGATAGTTTTGATAAGAAAATCGCTAAGAGAAATTCGCCAAGGAAGTAACCTTGATCTCTGATACCACTAATGATACGGATTACGTATGAAAATGGACGTAAACTCGTATGGAATGCAGCGGAAATATAATTGATCCTCACAACACTCAAATATGTGTAACACTCGTAAGATATAACCGAAAGTAGGGCAATTCGGCTTACATAAACAAGAACAATATGAATGATTTATCAAACTAGACCTATAGTTTGATAAGATAATCTTTCCTCAAGACCTATTGAGAATTGATTCGATTAAAACTCGAAAACGCGTCGAATTATAATCAAGGTTTCGATGAAAAGCATTCACCAAGAAAACACAAGTGTATTCTTATTTCTTCAACATACATTGTCTTCTATGAAAGCATGAACAAGACTACTTATAGCAAGGTAGTCTTCTAAGCAACTAAGGAATAAAACAAGATCACATGATCTTAAAATGAAAAACAAAACATCAAAATAAAATACAAATGAATCAAATGATAGGGTGGGGGAATCATACAACAAAATGATTATAAGCCACCCCACATAACATGCAAGTTTAATCATGACATGTGAGGGGAGGGAAAACAACAAAAAATAAAAAAAATCAGCAAACATGTTCATTTGCTGGCTGTCGGACACGGCCCGTGCCGATCGGCACGGCGGCGGCATGTGCGGGCGCACATGTTCGGCAGGACTCGACCGTGTCGCCTGGCACGGTCGGGTTGGTCGGGCAGCGGGAATTTACTATCCGGAAGAGTGTGACTCGGCCGTGTCGCCTGACACGGTCGGGTTGTGTCGGCACGGGCCGTGTCGGACGACACGGTCGGGTTCGGTCGGCAGTGAGATTTCACTATCCAGGACACCTCGGCACGGGCCGTGTCGGATGACACGGCCGGGTTCGGTCGGCAGCGATCGGCCAGTTCCGGCAGGTGGTGGTCGGCAGCGATCGGCCAGTTCCGGCAGGTGGTGATTTTTCTGGCAGTTCGTCCATTTTCCGGCCGATTGTTGACCTTCCGGCATAGCATGACACGAGCTGTGTTATATGACACGGCCGAGACCGAGACTCCACGTCTTATGTCCGTTTTCCGGCCTAAATACGTAGTAGTCCGTGCATGGCGTGTAGTAAGGTCATTTATGTCGATCCTTCTTCGTCTTCTTCGTTCATGTCAAATGATTCCGTATCATCTCCTCCTCCTTTAAAAGGAATTGTCCTCAATTCCGAACTTCCTTCGTCATCAAGATAATTAATTAAAGCCTCTACGTATTTGATCTCGAAAATGTCCGCAGTGCGTACATGGCCCAAAATCTTGAGACGATAGGTAGTGGGGGGCCTTCGAGAATCACCAACAAAATAACTATCATTATTAATAAAATAATAATAATTACCTTGCCCGGTAATACCGATATCATGATATGAGCGGACATCTGAAATGGGACGCACGGTTAATTTCACATCGGGTTCATCCTCCGAGTGGAGACACCGATAATTCCACATCGGGTTCACCATCAAGAATGGGAAAAACAGGATTTATTACGATTCCTCTTCATCAACTGGTTCCTCATCAAATGTGGCGGTCCGTCATAATCTGACCAACTCTCCATTTCAATATTGTTGGGCTCCTCCAATAATAGCCCATCACAAAATAATTTACTTTCCTCAATTTGGTAATCATCCAAGACAATAAGTCCATTACGAGAAACTGCGTCGTTGTAAAAATTTGGCCCAAAGCTGTCGTTTTCTTTTAACCGGTCAATCTCAGTACCAAGTTCAATTTTCCTCTCACTAGAAAACATGGTTAGATTCGGTTTCTCACCTCGGTTAGGGATCATAGATTGAAGTGACATTGGTTTCAACACAATCCTCTTGTCCTTATCCCGTAACTCGTACTCGTTACTTCTTCCTCGATGTAAAACATCTCTATCAAATAGCCATGGTCGTCCCAAGAGTACATGGCATGCATCCATCGGAAGTACATCGCATAATATGTTGTCGACATACGAACCCATGGTCAAACCGACCCGTACTTGTTTCGAGACTTTTACTTTACTCCCGTCATCGAGCCAATGTAATGCATATGGTTTTGGGTGAGTAGTAGTGATGAGTCCGAGTTTCGTCACCATCTCCCTTGACGCAACGTTGGTACAACTTCCTCCATCGATGATCACACTACACCATAAGCCACCCCACATAACATGCAAGTTTAATCATGACATGTGAGGGGAGGGAAATCAACAAAAAATAAAAAAAATCAGCAAACATGTTCATTTGCTGGCTGTCGGACACGGCCCGTGCCGATCGGCACGGCCGCGGCGGCATGTGCGGGCGCACATGTTCGGCAGGACTCGACCGTGTCGCCTGGCACGGTCGGGTTGGTCGGGCAGCGGGAATTTACTATCCGGAAGAGTGTGACTCGGCCGTGTCGCCTGACACGGTCGGGTTATGTCAAGACGGCCGTGGCCGACGACACGGTCGGGTTCGGCGGCGAGATTTCACTATCCAGACACCTGCACGGCCGTGTCGGATGACACGGCCGTGTTCGGCCGGCGGCCCGGCAGTGGTGGTCGGCGTGATCGGCGCCCGGCAGGTGGTGATTTTTCCGGCAGTTCGTCCATTTTCCGGCTGATTGTCGACCTTCCGGCATAGCATGACACGAGCCGTGTCATATGACATGGCTGAGACCGAGACTCCACGTCTTATGTCCGTTTTCCGGCCTAAATACGTAGTAGTCCGTGCATGGCGTGTAGTAAGGTCATTTATGTCGATCCTTACTTCGTCTTCTTCGTTTATGTCAAATGATTCCGTATCAGCTGGCTGCCGGCAGCAGCCTTGGACTTTAGGCAGACAGCCCATGTGACTTAAAGACGATCGCCCCATTATTATATTGGACGAAAGGTGATCGCCCGCTAGGAAACAAGGCATCTCAGCCCCTATAAATAGAAGGCTCTCTGCACTTGGAAAACTCTCGAACTCCCTTCGGATTTTACACACAACTTGACTTTCCTACTCTTGGCAATACCTATCTCTCGGTTCATTCTTCTCTCTCAGCATCTTCTACACGGAAGACGATCGGCAGAGAGCAAGAACACCAAGGCTTCGCTCAAGAGCTGGATAATAGGATCTTTTTATACTCATTGTACTTAGATTCTCACATTAGTACTTGTATCCACGAATATTTGTATTAATAACATCTCGCGAGAGCATTCAAGCCCGGGCCTAACAAACCTGGCAAATCTAGTGTTATTCACACCCCCTCGGAAGTGCACCCGCAACCTTGTTTGTTGTCCGTCCATTCCAGCAGTATTTCATCTTCGGATAAATATTTCGGGCAACAACAATTGGCGCTAGAGGAAGGGGATCTAACCCTCAAATTTTTACTCCTACCGTCTCGAAGAACACTCACTGTTCTCCAGGACATATACCTGAAGAAACACTCACTGTTCTTCAGAGAAAGCTATCAGAATCATGTCTTCCGCCTCCGCATTGAAGAAAGCCACTGGCCAGCCTGCCTGACGCCTCGTTCCGTCTCAGTCCGAGCCACAGCCGATGGCGGAGGGTAGCCGCTGCGGTCCAAGACGCTCGATCCCACCCCTGAGGGACGGCCCAAGTCTCTCGCTCGATCAGTTCCAAACAGCGGGACAGATCGAAGAGGCCATGGCCATCCTACAGAAGCGACGGAGTGCTCTCGACGCGCCTCCCGCTATCACCCCCTCAGCCATCCGCCGGATGACCAAATGGAAGTTCAAGGCGTTGCTGACCGAGCGATCGCCAGGAGGCTCCCGTTCGCAGGGAGAGGCGCTCGCCAGCCGGGGCACCTCTGTTTTCGATCGCCTCGGCAGCGACCTATCTTGGCGACCGGGCCAGTCCGGCCCCATCCACGAGACGACAGAGCTTGAGTCCGTCACTAGGAGCTCGGCCTATCCGACTCCCAGAAGGCAGCCCAGTCGTCGGGCTCCCCCTCGCCAAATAGCCGAGGTCGGCAGCAGCGAAGTCAGGAGATCAGTACACGATCGCCTCGGCTCCCGCTCCAAAAGCCGATCCACGAGTGACCATGCTACAGCGATGGCCGCAATGCAACGCCAGCTCAACGACATGAAGGCGCTCATGGAATCTGGGGCAGGCGCCAAGAGCAAGATCGTCAGGCCGAGCGAGCCGCTCGCGGTCCACATCGAGTTCGCCCCCATGCATCACAAGATCGCTCCTCCTCAAACACCTCTGTATGAGGGGAGGTCGGACCCCGAAACATACCTGAGCAAGTTCAACATCTATATGACCGGGTGTGGGGCATCAGACGCGACCAGGTGCCGAATGTTCCCTCTAACGCTGGACGACCTTGCCCACAGGTGGTACGCCTCATTGCCACCTCGGTCCATCGGCTCCTTTAACCAGCTGGCGAACGACTTCACAGCGTATTTCGCCACCAGGGTCGCTCGGCCAGAAGGTCCCCATCGCATGATGCGAATCAAACAAGGGGAAGAAGAGTCCGACTCGGACTATAACAAGGGGTAGACGAGATCATCCTCAACGGCGAGCCCGTAAGCGATGAGATCGCCCTCTACGCGGTCCTAGGAGGATTCCATGGTCTTTCGCCTATGTTCAGGCATCTTACGAGGACCAACCCTCGACCTACGCAATCTTCCGAGCTAAGGCCGCAGATTTTCTGGCCAGGCAAATGTTTCTTCTTAGCCTATGAGCAGCGCGATAGGCGCCCGAGCGACGATCTCCAGCCCGATCGCCGGTATCAACCTATGAATAACGCGATCGGCGTAACGAGCAGCGATCACCGATCTTCGGCCGATCGCCATTATCAAGCAACATCACCAAAACCGGAGGACTCGTTCGCCATCGACAGTTCACTATCTAACATGATGAACTAAGGCACGAGATCGCCTCCACGGCACAACATACAACCATGGTCCTGGTAGTCGATGGAACCGGCTGCTTCGGCCATGCAAGGTCCCTTTGGGCCAAGATCGCCCGCCCTTCGTTTAAATACGAGGCCGGCGTAGTCCTAGGGCCCTCCAAAACTAATCAGTGGACACGATCGCCCGCCCTCAAAGGTTCATCATCCAACATGGTGAACCTGGACAATGCGACGCGTCACTACCCCCGTCTCAACGTACACCGTCGAGGTTCTCCATCTTCATGGCAGGCCGAGGTGGAAGCAGAGCCAACAAGCCGCGGAAGTGGAGTTGAATAATCCGACGATGCCCCGCGCAAGGACTCCTCTAGACCAAGACCGCACGCCCTTCGTTTAAATACGAGTCGAGGCGCAGCCTAATAGAGGACCCTCACAATAAAATGAGTCACGAGACAGTCAATGTCGTTCGCGCACAAGACACGGTCATGGAGTCGGTCCATCGAACTCCGCGACTGTGCACGATTCCTCAAACGACGAAACCATCAGTTTCCGAGGGGGATCGGCCAATGTTGTTTTTTGCAGGTACAAGACCGAAAGATAGCTAGCCAATCGACCAGATCGCCCAAGTCCGAAACCAGAGTTCGCTCAACGGATCGCCCGTCCTCATCTTACACGATCGCCAGCAAGAACCACCTCGCCCCATGTCTTCAACATCGGAGCAAGCTGGGGGGCAATTGTTGTGTCGAGAATTATACTCTTCGACCGGCGATCGCCTCAGAGATCGGGCGACCTAGCCATAGCCGAGCAGCCGAGGCAGAACTGCCGATCGAAGGTCCCAGGACAAGTCCCGGTGCCGAGCGATCGACATCTAAGACGATCGTCTCTCGGTACTTGGCGATCGACTCCTGGTGGCCGACTAGCAGACGATCATCTCTCGGCACTTGCCGATCGACCCTTGGTGACCGACCGATGCCGACCTCTAGTGACCGACCAACGCCGACCGCCTCATGCCGCTCGAAGCCGATGGTCATCCACAAGAAAGACCGAAGCCGTGACGTAACCCACGTGCAAGCGAGACAAGATCCGCATTTCACGGATCATTGACCACACCACAAGATCTTTCCACCACCCGACAGCCCGCCGAAAGGTGTCGTAGGACCGCCCGTGATAAAGAATCTCCGGACGCGTGCCGGCTCCTCATCGATCACATACTGGCCGCCGACAAGCAATTTGGACTTTAGGCAGACAGCCCATGTGACTTAAAGACGATCGCCCCATTATTATATTGGACGAAAGGCGATCGCCCGCCAGGAAACAAGGCATCTCAGCCCCTATAAATAGAAGGCTCCCTGCACTTGGAAAACTCTCGAACTCCCTTCGGATTTTACACACAACTTGGCTTTCCTACTCTTGGCAACAGCTATCTCTCGGTTCATTCTTCTCTCTCAGCATCTCCTACACGGAAGACGATCGGCAGAGAGCAAGAACACTAAGGCTTCGCTCAAGAGCTGGATAATAGGATCTTTTTACACTCATTGTACTTAGATTCTCACATTAGTACTTGTATCCACGAATATTTGTATTAATAACATCTCGCGAGAGCATTCAAGCCCGGGCCTAACAAACCCGGCAAATATAGTGTTATTCACACCCCCTCGGAAGTGCTCCCGCAACCTTGTTTGTTGTCCGTCCATTCCAGCAGTATTTCATCTTCGGATAAATATTTCGGGCAACAACATATGGGTTAGAGGTTGCGGACCGGACTAAATTAAACCATGCGGTTTGTTCCGCCGAACTATAAATTTTAAGTTTGAATTTGCATTTGTATATGCGAACCGAACAGCGAGCCGAACTTTTTTTCGAACCGAATAATACGAGTCGAATTTAACTTTTTATGTTTACTCACCGTCCTAATTACATCATCAGGTCAGCTCCATAACTAGTCAAAATAGGGTGCGCCCGCATAAACTCAACTCCTTCCCGCACTAGGTAAGAAGAGCTGGGTTTGCCCCCGACGAAATATCTTTTACCCTGACACAAGAAAAAATGATGAAAATCCATAGAATTTCTCTTGCTTGACTGATTAGTGATTAGTTCTCCTCTCCGCTAAAACCTCTTGATCCCTTTTCCAATTCGCCGTTTTCTGAGCACAGAGTAAGCAGATGAAAGAAAGCGATGCAGAACCCAATAACAAAGAACTCTACGCTTTACTTCACATATCGCCGGAAGCATCTGATGAAGAAATTAGAAAGGCTTACCGCCAGTGGGCTCAAGTTTACCATCCTGATAAATACCAGACTCCTCAAGTACAACATCTTAATCCTTTGTTTCTGTTTCTAAAATATTTTCCTCTCAAGTTTCCATTTCTTTGTTTTCGTTCTGAGTTTATTTTTGTTGTCAGACGTGTATCCTTTGATTGTGGGTTTACTTTCCCCAAATTTCATTATCTGATTTTTATAGCTTATTAATTTATGCTGTGAAAAGTGTATTTTGTGTTTTTATTTATTTTCTTTTACTTTCATGTACGTTTATTTGCTTACCTTTTTTCTCTTATTTTCTTGGAGAATGAGAGTTGGAATCAGAATCATATATTTTCTTATACTTGAGGTTGATAAGTAGACGTATCTTTGTGGATGATGTGCTATGGAGTTTATTGATATTTACTGTCAGGAACTTAAATCTTTGTCTTGCTGTGTTTTAGTTTGGAATATTTGAATTTAGTTGCTACGCCAGATTAAGATTGTTGAGGCCCCATTTAGTTCGTTCTTTTTTGGTTTTAAGGCAATTATAGTTTTAATATGCTAAATGGGCAAGAATATACTGGGGCCAACATACAAGAAGAGGTATGCAGGTTTATCAAGATGAATTTTGTTTGTTTTATCATCTCCATGCAAGAACCTATAGTTAGTTTCAGTATTAAAAAAAGTGCTTGATTTTAGCAAATTGATGGCACATTTCCGAAACTTTCAGCAAATTCCTTTTAAAACTCGGAAAATCATGAATTTTATCACGTTGTGGATCATTAAAAAAATTCCGCCGGTTTTCTTTTGCTTGCTTCATGATGTTCATATTATAACTATTTTAAAAACTAGGTATAGAAGAAAAAACAAAAACATCAGTGGAGAATTATTTTTCTAAACATTTTGGTGTATCTAGTCCCAAGAAAGGTTTAAAGAAGAAAAGGAGTAAATAATAAACTTAGTGTTGATTGGGAAAACTAAAGGACATGTAGGCAGTGGCAGTGAGAAAAAAAGGACAATAAGGAAAAAAGTAAATAAGAAGGGTGAGAATGGAAAAACAGTACCAGGTCTTTAAGGGATGCACCAAGGGATTTTTCCCGAAGGCATGATTTAGTTTGGAAAGTGATGGAGATAAGATTACAATAACGACTCTGTGGAATCCATCAACGGTGACACAAGATTACAAAACAAAGAGGGAATTTGATTTTTTGTCTTAATTGGCTGCCGCCGTTGAAGGAATCTTGTACAGCTACCGCCAACAGGACGAACTCGTCGTCCCCCTGAACACACTAGAATCGTTGGCGCCTTTGCTGCCACCGTCTCGAGTTTTGGCAGCCCTTGTGGTCACTGCAACAACGCTGCCACCATATCCTGATAATCCCTCTACCACCAGTCCACCGACATTACAACCCCACAATCAGATCGGAAAATTTCCTGCACAACACCACCGACCTCTGCCTCGCCATACATGTTTGCGTCCAAGAGGCGAGATTACCTCGCTGTTGCAGTTGGCGAAGACGATGCCTGTGTGGAAATAGAGCATTTCTCACTTGCAGAGCCTCACTTCGATGAAGAAGATGCAGATCAACAAGATTGCCATCGAACAGCTCCCGATGCCGCAACCTCCGCCACGGTCATCGCGCTACTGGAAATCTAACCACCGACCTACTTTCATTGTCCATCCCACGGTGAATCTCGACGGCGATCTCCGTCGGTCCATTTTGTGAAGAAAACAACCATCCTTGTGGCACCTGGACGAAGACGACAATGAGAAATTGTGCTAGCCTAGGCATGGGCCTTTTGCCTTAATGTTAAATGACACCTTTCGGCCAAACCATTCTCATGGTAGGTGTTACACCCTTAACATGGGTGACTCGCTGGGCTCGGCAAGTGGTTGAGTCACTGGGCGGACTGTGCCGACTGGGCGTGGCACGACACTAAGGCACGGGAATGAAAAGTGATTCGGAGGTTTCTTGGCGAGTGTGAGGTTTAGCTAAGCATGGAATCAAGACAATCTCGTGTTACTTTGAAGTTTTGGGAAGGTTCAAGGCTGGAGGCAGGCGAGTGATTCTTCAGCTTTTCAATGGTCACTGTCCTCACCAGGCTTTATTCGTTTAAGCCTATTATAGGGGGGAGGTAGTTACTGAGAGCCATGCCCAAGGGGTGACCCAAGGTGCTCGGCCAAGGACTTGGCAAGGTGCTGGGACTTGCCATGGATTGGGTCACGGGTCGATCCGGAGGTGAAACCCGACCCGGATCGGACCGACCCGATTAACGAACACTTCAGGCGCGGACAAGGCCTGGGTTGTGTGCCTATGGCCGAGAGTGTTCGACAGTGCTGGGCGGATCTTGTTCGGAAATCCCTCACACTATGCCACAAGTGCACGGTGTCAACAAGTAATAAAGTGATAAGTAAGATATCGTTCCCTCGAGGACTGATTTCACTAAGTACCAAAATATAGTCAACTCGTAATTTTATTTGAAGAACAATTAAATAGAATTTATTTCTAAACTAATTGCAGAAAAATAAATAGAAAATAATAATAGTAATAATAATAATAATAATAATAATAAGAGCATAGGATTATGATTTTCACCTCAAACAATCAGGAATGATTTTTATGTAATTCAATTCACTTTTATTCAATTGATTGTAGGCCGGGAATTCCTAAATTATTCTAAAGCCTTTCCCAAGGTCGATAGAAAATACTAAGAATTATTAACTCGATATATCCCTATTCGAATTAGATAATTAATAGCTAAAACAGTTCACGAATCCCCACAATAATTAGGCTTCACAATTCCCATGAGTATATCCCTATCTCACGACAATCATGATTTTTCTCACAAGAACTATGCCTAAATTTCTATCTCCCGAATCCATAAAGACATTCAAATCAATTCAACTGTTGGTCAGACAATTAAAAGCATTAAGAACAATGAGAAAATCCAACTCAATACGAATAACGAGTAAATTGAATTAAAAATAAATAAATCAAACCGTCATGTAATCGGCTACAATCACAACCCTACTCGAACAGATCTACAAATGAAGATGCAGAAAAATTAAGAAAAACCGTAGGGATCCGTGGTCTTGTCGTCGCCCACAAATCTCCTCTTCTGGTGTTCTTCAATCCCGTCCTACGTTCTCCCTGATCGATGATGATCTCTTTATGACCTTCAATCCCTATTTATAACTATCCTCAGCCTCCAAAATGCGTCCGGGGATTTGGGTCGAAAACTGCTCCAAAAACGGGAAAGAAATGCGGAAGACTCAGCAAAACCGCCCTGTGGGCCGCGGCTCACTTAAGCTGTGCCGCGGCCCCTAACCTTCAGCGCATACCTGGGCGCGCTATTTTTCTTCCTGGGCCGCGGCTCGGCATCTCAAGGCCGCGGCTCAGTCTGATTCGGGGCTTCATTGCCAGGCGTGTGCCGCGGCTCACTTGGTTCGTGCCGCGGCCCCAGGCCAAAAATTGCCGTTTTCGCCCGTTTTTCGTCGTTTAGGCTTCCGGACTCCAATTTCCTGCAAAACATATAAGAATAGTGCATTAAAAGCTCATTTATGCATTTTTAGGCTAAAAAATGGATATAAACTAATGATAAATAAGCGCATAAAAATACGCCTAACAAATACCCCCAAACTTGAGCCTTTGTTTGTCCTCAAGCAAAAATTAATTTTCAAATAAAAAGTATCATGAATGATCGTGCAAATCCATAGTGCTCAACTTAATCAATACTACCCTGAAAATCTCAAAGAATAATCCTAGTATCGTAATAGTGAGTCACATCAAGGACACTTATTCCAAGAAGTAATCATTTTCAGTCCTAACCAACCGTTCATGAAGAAAATCAAGCTCAAAGATCAACAAGCGTGAATTTAACCGGCCGCCAATATGAAGGGTTAGAGTAAACAAGCCAACTTGCCCAGTCCCACAGTCTAGTGGCAAAATTCAAGAGTTTCATTGTCAAAATTAATCCTCGGATAGTATTCCCTTATGTATGATCAATAATATAGATTCGAGTTAACCACTAGGTTCGGATCTCGGGATGTTTCATCGGGATAATCCTAGGGTGGATTTCCATTCTCATATATTGGGAAACCGTTTGACGTAAAAGACGCTCATGGGGCACATGGATGCTTCTAGTTACTAAGTCCCCCTCTACAGCAGAGAAAAAACTCGAATAGCAATTCCCGCACGTCCGATTCAAGGTTGCTGTTTTACGCGAGAGTAATCGGTAATGCGATATCTCTAAACTACTAGTCTAATCAGGGTTGTCGTTTTACGCGAGAGTAAACGACGGGTCACGTGAATACCCCCGGTTACTAGACTTCCCATCATAGAACAAATAATATCTCAACTTTTTCTTGGGAAAAACTGTCCGACTCTAAACTCAATTAAAGTGCCAACACGACTTATGTTACTGGACAACTAGCTACGCGAGAAGTTTAACCAAACGTATAGACGGCGATTTGAAAACACGTATGTCTCCTTTCTTATCTGCTAAGATTTCTACAAAAACGAAAAAATTTCGGACCTAAATGAATACTCAACAGAAACAGATATCGTTGACTGTAACTCGACCAAAACTCAACCGTTTCTTCCAAGAGAAATCAGTATTGTAACATCAGTTTTACACATGGAAGCTCGAAAAATTCACGAAAAGTAAAGCAATGATGAAATCGCAATTTATAACAAAGAAAAATTAAGAAAATAACGCATGCTTCAATCTATTCCACTACACATAAAATCATCAACAATAAAACTCATGTGAAGATAAAAGAGATAAGGAAAAGTGAAACTTATTCCAAATGTCTTCTTGAACGCCAGCACATGTCTGAGTGGAATCGTCTGTCAATCCATACTTCAAATAATGCCCAACATCACCAGGGACCCCCAAACTTAGTCTCCAGTCATTAAATAACTGTAGACATTAAGTCAAGAAAGACTAGAATATGAAAGATAATAACTTATTGGGGTTATAAAATATTAGAGAAATAAGGGCCAACAAGAACACACGAATCTAAACGAAAAAAACAAAACAAAGGAAAAATTATTAACGAAAAAATCTAATAAAAACAACTAACTAGAAAGCAAGTAAAAATGATGGGTTACCTCCCATCAAGCGCTCTATTTTACGTCTTGAGCACGACGTGGCAAACAAAAAAAATTAACGTGGCTTCTTTCTAGGGAGATTGCCAAATACCCCCTTCTTGCAATCTATAAGCCTCTTATTCCACAAGGGAGGCTTTGGTTCATGCCTGGTTGCCAAAGATAATGAGTAAGAATAATTATGCGGACAACCAAAAAATAATGGAAGAATATAATACTTATAAGGTATGAAAAAATAAGCAGAGTTCGAATGGGTAGATAATAAAGACATATCATGAACAACCTCATTAGAACTCAAAGAATCAGCCTCAACAAAATCAAAAGTAATGGGGTCAATCTCTCCCATTATGGATTTAGGAAAAATTATGCGTGGCACCGTTAATAAAATTTTAGGTATAAAAGTGTTCACTTTATTAGTCGAAGTTTGATGACAATTTAATGAAATTTCTTTGGAAACATCATCAATGGTAACTTCTTCTACAAGCTCATCACACTTTATGTAATTATCAGGTGCTGGGGGATCGACCCTAAAACTCATCATGTCTTTCTTCTCAACCTCCCCCTCAATTTCATTACTAAATCTAGGAGCTGGAAAATAACCATAGTGAATCTCAAGACCACGACTTGCACATTCTCGCTCAAGAGGGGTACTATCAGGATTGTTGAGAGTGTCTACACAATGTTCAAGCATGGTCTTTTGTTTTGGGGGAGGGGGCTGACTGACCCTATTAGGCATATTATTAAGATCATCGAAATTTATGAAATGCCAAGGGTCACGATAATCAAAGGAAAACATAATGAAAAGAAACTAAAGAAAAGAAAACTTCAAATTAAAATTAGAGTCGCTTAGCGAAAAATCAGTCCCCGACAACGGCGCCAAAAACTTGTTGTGAGGAAATCCCTCACACTATGCCGCAAGTGCATGGTGTCAACAAGTAATAAAGTGATAAGTAAGATATCGTTCCCTCGAGGACTGATTTCACTAAGTACCAAAATATAGTCAACTCGTAATTTTATTTGAAGAACAATTAAATAGAATTTATTTCTAAACTAATTGCAGAAAAATAAATAGAAAATAATAATAGTAATAATAATAATAATAATAATAATAATAAGAGCGTAGGATTATGATTTTCACCTCAAACAATCAGGAATGATTTTTATGTAATTCAATTCACTTTTATTCAATTGATTTTAAGCCGGGAATTCCTAAATTATTCTAAAGCCTTTCGCAAGGTCGATAGAAAATACTAAGAGTTATTAACTCGATATATCTCTATTCGAATTAGATAATTAATAGCTAAAATAGTTCACGAATCCCCACAATAATTAGGCTTCACAATTCCCATGAGTATATCCCTATCTCACGACAATCATGATTTTTCTCACAAGAACTATGCCTAAATTTCATCTCCCGAATCCATAAAGACATTCAAATCAATTCAAATGTTGGCTAGACAATTAAAAGCATTAAGAACAATGAGAAAAATCCAACTCAATACGAATAACGAGTAAATTGAATTAAAAATAAATAAATCAAACCGTCATGTAATCGACTACAATCACAACCCTACTCGAACAGATCTAGAAACTAAGATGCGGGAAAATTAAGAAAAACCGTAGGGATCCGTGGTCTTGTCGTCGCCCACAAATCTCCTCTTCTGGTGTTCTTCAATCCCGTCCTACGTTCTCCCTGATCGATGATGATCTCTTTATGACCTTCAATCCCTATTTATAACTATCCTCAGCCTCCAAAACGCGTCCGGGGATTTGGGTCGAAAACTACTCCAAAAACGGCAAAGAAACGCGGAAGACTCAGCAAAACCGCCCTGTGGGCCGCGGCTCACTTAAGCTGTGCCGCGGCCCCTAACCTTCAGCGCATACCTGGGCGCGCTATTTTTCTTCCTGGGCCGCGGCTCAGCATCCTTGCGCCGCGGCTCAGGGTACAGTTCGCTTGGGGCTTCGCTGTGCCGTGCGTGTGCCGCGGCTCACTTGGTTCGTGCCGCGGCCCCAGGCCAAAAATTGCCGTTTTCGCCCGTTTTTCGTCGTTTAGGCTTCCGGACTCCAATTTCCTGCAAAACATATAAGAATAGTGCATTAAAAGCTCATTTATGCATTTTTAGGCTCAAAAATGGATATAAACTAATGATAAATAAGCGCATAAAAATACGCCTAACAAATACCCCCAAACTTGAGCCTTTGTTTGTCCTCAAGCAAAAATTAATTTTCAAATAAAAAGTATCATGAATGATCGTGCAAATCCATAGTGCTCAACTTAATCAATACTACCCTGAAAATCTCAAAGAATAATACTAGTATCGTAATAGTGAGTCACATCAAGGACACTTATTCCAAGAAGTAATCATTTTCAGTCCTAACCAACCGTTCATGAAGAAAATCAAGCTCAAAGATCAACAAGCGTGAATTTAACCGGCCGCCAATATGAAGGGTTAGAGTAAACAAGCCAACTTGCCCAGTCCCACAGTCTAGTGGCAAAATTCAAGAGTTTCATTGTCAAAATTAATCCTCGGATAGTATTCCCTTATGTATGATCAATAATATAGATTCGAGTTAACCACTAGGTTCGGATCTCGGGATGTTTCATCGGGATAATCCTAGGGTGGATTTCCATTCTCATATATTGGGAAACCGTTTGACGTAAAAGACGCTCATGGGGCACATGGATGCTTCTAGTTACTAAGTCCCCCTCTACAGCAGAGAAAAAACTCGAATAGCAATTCCCGCACGTCCGATTCAAGGTTGCTGTTTTACGCGAGAGTAAACAACGGGTCACGTGAATACCCCCGGTTACTAGGCTCCCCATCATCGGTAATGCGATATCTCTAAACTACTAGTCTAATCAGGGTTGTCGTTTTACGCGAGAGTAAACGACGGGTCACGTGAATACCCCCGGTTACTAGACTTCCCATCATAGAACAAATAATATCTCAACTTTTTCTTGGGAAAAACTGTCCGACTCTAAACTCAATTAAAGTGCCAACACGACTTATGTTACTGGACAACTAGCTACGCGAGAAGTTTAACGAAACGTATAGACGGCGATTTGAAAACACGTATGTCTCCTTTCTTATCTGCTAAGATTTCTACAAAAACGAAAAAATTTCGGACCTAAATAAATACTCAACAGAAACAGATATCGTTGACTGTAACTCGACCAAAACTCAACCGTTTCTTCCAAGAGAAATCAGTATTGTAACATCAGTTTTACACATGGAAGCTCGAAAAATTCACGAAAAGTAAAGCAATGATGAAATCGCAATTTATAACAAAGAAAAATTAAGAAAATAACGCATGCTTCAATCTATTCCACTACACATAAAATCATCAACAATAAAACTCATGTGAAGATAAAAGAGATAAGGAAAAGTGAAACTTATTCCAAATGTCTTCTTGAACGCCAGCACATGTCTGAGTGGAATCCTCTGTCAATCCATACTTCAAATAATGCCCAACATCACCAGGGACCCCCAAACTTAGTCTCCAGTCATTAAATAACTGTAGACATTAAGTCAAGAAAGACTAGAATATGAAAGATAATAACTCATTGGGGTTATAAAATATTAGAGAAATAAGGGCCAACAAGAATACACGAATCTAAACGAAAAAAACAAAACAAAGGAAAAATTATTAACGAAAAAATCTAATAAAAACAACTAACTAGAAAGCAAGTAAAAATGATGGGTTGCCTCCCATCAAGCGCTCTATTTTACGTCTTGAGCACGACGTGGCAAACAAAAAAAATTAACGTGGCTTCTTTCTAGGGAGATTGCCAAATACCCCCTTCTTGCAATCTATAAGCCTCTTATTCCACAAGGGAGGCTTTGGTTCATGCCTGGTTGCCAAAGATAATGAGTAAGAATAATTATGCGGACAACCAAAAAATAATGGAAGAATATAATACTTATAAGGTATGAAAAAATAAGCAGAGTTCGAATGGGTAGATAATAAAGACATATCATGAACAACCTCATTAGAACTCAAAGAATCAGCCTCAACAAAATCAAAAGTAATGGGGTCAATCTCTCCCATTATGGATTTAGGAAAAATTATGCGTGGCACCGTTAATAAAATTTTAGGTATAAAAGTGTTCACTTTATTAGTCGAAGTTTGATGACAATTTAATGAAATTTCTTTGGAAACATCATCAATGGTAACTTCTTCTACAAGCTCATCACACTTTATGTAATTATCAGTTGCTGGGGGATCGACCCATCCTTTTTGATGATAGATCCAAGATACCGAAAGAAAGTGGATCCGTGAACAACTTTTCCATTAAATGTGATCATCCCCGCCTCTTTATCACTGTTTTCGCTAAACCTACACTCCATATATTCAGTCTTACTCCTGCTCAGCCTAAAGCCTCGAGCTTCCAAAGTATCCCTCCAAAGTTCCAATTTCTGTTTCACTACAACCTTCGTTTCATCAATCAACACAATATCATCCCAACATTAGTACGTATACTTGTACTAGCTCCCTCATACATGTCCTTTATAATGTCAATATATTTCCGCGATACACCCTTCTTTGCTAAGGCCCACCAAAGTACTTCCTTTGGTACTTTATCATATGCCTTCTCTAAATCAATAAAAACCATATGTAGATCTTTCTTTTTATCTCGATAATGTTCCATCAACTGCCGGATAAGATAAATTGCTTCCATGGTCGATCTTCCAGGCATAAATCCAAACTGATTTTTTGTTATCTTCACACATTTACTAATCCTTTGTTCAATCACTCATTCCCACAACTTCATGGTATGACTCATTAGTTTAATTCCGCGATAATTAGAACAATCTTGAACATCACCTTTGTTCTTATACAAAGGGACGAGAATACTTTCCTCCATGCTTTGCTTCTCCAAATCTTATTGAAAAGCATAGTTACCCATTCGATCCCTCTCTCCCCCAAACACCTCCAAACATCAATAGGTATACCATCTGGTCCTTCTGCTTTCTTTGACCCCATCTTCTTCAATGCCATCGTCACGTCACCCTTTCGAATTCTCCTCTTAAACTCTCGGTTAACCATACTTGAGGGGATGTTTAAATTCCCAATATCTTGTTCTGGGTGGTCATTGAACAGGGTATCAAAGTATGACCTCCATCTCTCTTTTATCTCTTTATCTTGAACCAAAACTTTTTGGTCAGTATCTTTTACACATTTAACTTTTTCAATATCTCGCGTCCTCTTCTCTCTCATTCGAGCAAGTTTATAGATATCTTTTTCCCTTCTTTTGTATCTAATCTTGCATATAATTCTTGATTGACCTTTGATCGGGCATTTCGCACTGCCTTTTTAGCTTATGTTCGAGCTTTCTTGTACTTCTCATAATTCTCATCGCTCGAGCATTTACCCAGTACCTTATATAACATTCACGTTTGGTCTTTATCGCTTGCTTAACTTCATCACTCCACCAAGATGTGTCCTTACTTGATGGTCTGTTTCCTTTAGATTCTCCTAGGACTTCTTTTGCAACTTCCTTTATGTTATGCTCCAACAAGTTCCACATCGAATCTATATCCATCTCAGTGCAATCAGACCAAATACCACTATCAGCAATGTTAGCCACAAAAGTATGTCGACTCTCCCCTTGGAGCTTCCACCACTTAATTCGAGGGTCAACTTGTGGTCTTCTCTTTCTTAAGTGCCTCTTACCTCAAAAGTCAATCACCACAACCTTATGCTGCGTTGCAGCACTCTCACCGGGTATCACCTTGCAATTAGTAAAACTTTTCCTCCAAACATTCCTTACTAAAAAGAAATCAAACTATATGTCACCAAATGCGTGAAGATTTATGTTTTTTATGTTCTGTTTTAATCCTTTGTGTTCTTAATATGTTTCTTTTCTAATTGAGGTGAAAACTTATGTTTGCGAAAAATCAGTGAGCCTGATTTTTAAGTTGTGGTTTTCATTTTTAGATCGTTGCCCAAAAGCGGGGCGCCTCCTCTATGCCTGGGGATGGCAATGTTTAAAAAGTGCTGAATTGGCACGCAACATGAAGAAAACGCAGCTAAGCGCCGCTGAAATACCAAGGAGAAAAGCGTTCGCAGAAGATGATGTGGCACATTATTTTTTATTTAGCATACACTATTTGCGCAATTGAAAAATAGCGCATGCTTTCTGGGCCAAATTTGTTTGACCTAGAGAAATTAAAAATCTGAAATTTGATTGAGGTTTGAACGGCACAGTTCAAACAAAATCCTACCTCCAACTCTTCTCCATTGCTTCATAGCCATTTTCCCCCATTTGATGATGTTCTTTCAAATGTATTTTTATTATCGTAAACTCCTTTATGTATTTTACTATTTTTAATTAAAAATCTTGTATTATTTTATTATAAATAGATATATTATACAAATAGAATGTAATAATATTAAATTTGGTAAATATATGTAATTTACTAATATTTTTGATATAATATTATTATTTAAAATTTTCAAATATTTTGCTTTTGGAGTCCTAAATAGCTTACGCTATACGCTACGCTAATTGCGCGACGCGCTAATTGCCAACCCTATCGCATTTTAAAACACTAGGGGGTGGTTTCAAATGGGCAAGAGTGCGGTACACTTCATAGGCCTGGGTGTAGTGGAAAATATGCAAAGATTGTTAGGTCGTCCCCCACAAGCGGCCCGTCCGCCTGAAGTATGGATGTGGTGTCAAATGTGCAAGGATTCCTACGGGATGGATGAGGGCAGGTAAGAAGTAAGTTCACGCTACTAATAAGGGTAGTAGGATGCAGTTTGGACTTCGAACATTGGCTCTTTGATAGGAAGATTAGTGAGGTGGGGAGTTATGAAAAGGAGGAGGATTGACACAATGTGTCTACAAGAGACTAAGTAGGTTGGAGAAAAACAATGGTATTAGCTCCTTCGGATTACTCTTTGGTACTTGGGAAAGGATAGAGGTAGTAATGGAGTAGGCATAACCATTGATAAAGAGTTCATTGTCGATGTGGTGGAAGTAGCGAGAAAGAGTGACATGATTCTTGTGATAGGGGATGTGGTTCTAACTATCATAAGTGCTCCACAATTAGGACTAGATACATCTATTAAACGATTTGGAGGAGTTTGCTGAACGTGTTATTGTGGATGAGAAATTGATCATTGATGGTGACCTCAACGATCACGTGGGTGCTAGCCGAATGACTTTGAGAGCGTTCATCGTGGCTTTGGTTTTGGGGATGTGAACGAACTAGTAAGTGGTATATTGGATTTTATCGTAGTAATAGCCCCTACTCCAGCCGGTATTATTGTTGCGTCGAGGGTTACATGGGTTCTTGTGGTTGACCGGTATTATTGCCGTTTTAGTAAGGGTTATAGCAAGGGTGCTGGTGTTCCACATCAGCGCCTTTACTTACTTGGGCATTGCATTGAGGTTCAATCAGATCAGCGAAGTCTTGAGAATTTGTTATCACAGCCCCTCACTACTCCGGCACAATTAGAATTTGGCTGCCAAGTTGCTCGGGTTTGATTGACACAATGTGTCTACAAGAGACTAAGTAGGTTGGAGAAAAACAATGGTATTAGCTCCTTCGGATTACTCTTTGGTACTTGGGAAAGGATAGAGGTAGAAATGGAGTAGGCATAACCATTGATAAAGAGTTCATTGTCGATGTGGTGGAAGTAGCGAGAAAGAGTGACATGATTCTTGTGATAGGGGATGTGGTTCTAACTATCATAAGTGCCCCACAATTAGGACTAGATACATCTATTAAACGATTTGGAGGAGTTTGCTGAACGTGTTATTCTGGATGAGAAATTGATCATTGATGGTGACCTCAACGATCACGTGGGTGCTAGCCGAATGACTTTGAGAGCGTTCATCGTGGCTTTGGTTTTGGGGATGTGAACGAACTAGTAAGTGGTATATTGGATTTTATCGTAGTAATAGCCCCTACTCCAGCCGGTATCATTGTTGCGTCGAGGGTTACATGGGTTCTTGTGGTTGACCCGTATTATTGCCGTTTTAGTAAGGGTTATAGCAAGGGTGTTGGTGTTCCACATCAGCGCCTTTACTTACTTGGGCATTGCATTGAGGTTCAATCAGATCAGCGAAGTCTTGAGAATTTGTTATCACAGCCCCTCACTACTCCGGCACAATTAGAATTTGGCTGCCAAGTTGCTCGGGTTTGATTTTACAGTGGTGTATAAGGAGGGAGGTTTGATCCGAGCAGCAGATGCATTGTCGCGGAGGGATGAAGAAGGTGAATTAGCGGCAGTTTCTCTTCCACATTGTGGAATGGTCTGAACTCCACCGAGCAGAGGGGATCCGTCATTGGGGAAAATTGTGGCAGATTTGAAAGTTGGTCGATCTGCGCCGAAACACTATGCTTTGGTACATGTCACACTGTTCTATAGATGGCGCATTGTTATACCAACATTGTCGGATTCGATGCCGTTGGGAGTACAGTCGGGCCCCCGTTGCACCTATCGTCGGCTAGGTGCGAGTGTCTATTGGCCGGTAATGATGCTTCCTGTGACGAAATTTGTTGCGAGTTGCACAATCTGTCAGAATAATAAGTACGAGGCCAAGTCACCGGCAAGGCTACTTAACCCACTGCCAATTCTGACAACAGTTTGAAGATAAGCTCAGCCTATCATCCGGAAACGGACGGCCAAATGGAGATATTAAATCATTCTTTAGAGACTTATCTCCACTGTTTTTCGTGACGACGACCCAAGCAACGGAGTAAGTGGCTAGCATGGGCTGAATACTGTTATAACACGGGGATTTACATGTCGGCCAGAATCACGCCTCTTGAAGCTGTTTGTGGGCGCAAACCGCCAACTCTGACTCGTTTTATACCGGGCGAAATTTGCGTGCCACCTCTGGCCGATGTCCTGCAATATTGGGGTGAGGTTTTGACTCATCTTAAATTCCATCTTGAGCAGGCGCAACAGCGAATGGCGCGAGAGGCGAACAAACGTCGTCAAGGCCGTGGAATTTCAGGTGGGGGATTTTGTTGACTTGAAATCCATACCTTATCGCCATTTATCGCTTTTTAAGCCAGGGTATTGCAAACTGGCTCCCCGTTACTTCTTTTGAGGTCGAGGAGCGTGTGCGCACTGTTGCGTATCGACTGAAGTTACCGCCGACGTCTAAGGTTCATCCGGTGGTCCATGTTTCCTTGTTGAAGAAACTGATATGTGAAGTGCAGGTTGAGTCCTCTTTGCCAGATGAGTTGTTGGCAGTAGATGCACCATATGTGCCGGCGATGGTGTTACAGCGCCGAGTGGTGGGTCGTGATGGCGATGAGGTTGATCATGTTCTAGTAAAGTGGAGTGGGTTGGATTTGGAGGAAGCTACATCGATGGATGTTGGAGAAATGCATGGTCAATTTCCTTTCTCTAGCCTCGAGGACAAGGCTGTTTCGGCGGGTGGGGCAATTGATAGCAGGCAATCTCCTTACATGGTGTATGCCCGCGGGTGTGGGCTTAGGTTTAAGTGAGGTAGTATTAATAGCATAAGTAATTAGGGTTTGCTTATGTTTTCTTAATTTTTGTTAGGAAGAGCATTCCGCTGTTGGCCTCATTGAGGAGAATTCAGCTTTCTCTGGGTTTGTTATTCAACCACCTTATTCTCTATCAGTTTCACGTTGCGCTATACACTCGAGCAGTACCTCATTAGTCCCTCTCATCTTTACATGCTTGCATTGCTAGTGTGTAGTTCATGGAATTTACGATATAATATCACGTCTTATAGTGCCTCTTTTTTCATTCCATTTTTCACTTAAGATAATGAGTGGCTTTTTGAGGCATGGTTATACTGTATGAGTTGTCTTAACACATATGATCCTGTTTACTTTTGTTCAGATGAAGGAAATTGCAACAGAGAACTTTCAACGAGTATGTGAAGCTTATGAGATTTTAACGGATGAAAACAAGAGGATGATATATGACATCTATGGTATGGAGGGCCTAACTTCAGGTCTGGAGATTGGCCCTAAACTGAATAAAGTTGAAGAGATCAGGGAAGAACTTGAGAAAATGCAGCGTCAGAGAGAGCAAGAAAAAATCTCGACACACATTCGACCTTCTGGTTCAATTTTGGCAAATTTGTCATGGCCTGATTTTTTGGATGGTGATGGCATTATGAGAGGGTACAAGCTTCTGCCAAGTCCTTTTAGTGTCTCAGTTTGATTTAACATTTTTTGTGGTGGATACGGTTCATGAACTGTCAATTATATAGAATTATAGATGACTTATGTGCTGGTCCGTATTTTAGTGGCTCCTTTCTTGTAGTTGTATTTTATTTCAATTTTATATTCGAAATCTTAAGAAGTTACAACATTTCCTGTCCATTAATATAACAAATTTGAGTGTTAAACATCACATTTATCTCATGTTTGGCACTGTGTGGTTTTTGGTGGAAATTGGAGAGTGGCTTTACATGACAAGCAGCACCTTACAACTTTTCTCCCCATGAATCCACCTTTTGGCTAATGTTCTGATGTTCATGCTAAATGTCAGGATGGCTATGGCCAGTGAAGTTCAATCAGAAATGTCAAAGCGCACTTCTCTTGCTGTTGGTGGGAATTTGGCCGTCAGTACAAATTCTGGTGGGGGTGCAGCGACTGCTATCCTTAGGCATCGTATATCTCCAGTTTCTTTTGTAGAACTCATGGGTTCCATTGGTTTGCAGTCGTTAATAGGACTACAGACCTCTCGGTAGGATCTTAGTCTTTGTTAAGTTTGAAATATGTTCAGTCAATTGGATGCCTTTAGTTGTTTTTGTCTTCTGCTTTCAGCCAATTATCTGTTCACTCTACTGCAATAATGGGAATTACCATGTCTTTGAGAGATGGCTCGATCAATCTTTCAAACACATGGAGCCGTCAACTTTCAGAGACAACAAACGGAAATGTAAGCCTTTTATTGCTAGAATTTGTTCTTTCCTGCATATGTAATGACGATCATATAGCAACTTCTACATTGTATGTATTATTGAACATGCTATAAAGCACATGCAAGAGAAAAATTTACAGTTGGCATAGTTCTTAAAGGCGGCAGAGACAACCAGAAAAACGCCTTGCCGGAGCTCAGGACGCCAGTTGTGGCTGAGATAGGCGCCTCACTTGTTTTATTATTTTTTAACAGTTTTTTAAAGTGTTATCAACACTTGTTTTTTTTTTAATTATTTTCTATGGCAGATTATTTTTTTCGTTCCCTTTTTTTTTCCTGTTTTTTAATATTTTGTTAATCATTAATTTGTATTAGTTCTGTTTTAGTTGATATAACGAATTAAAGATTGATTTTTTCTTTTATCTAATTTTTGTTGTTAAAACTTACACTTGATCTTTATCTTTTATTTTGTTTAACTTTGTGACTTCATGTTAACGAGGCCGGGCCTCTCTCAACAGGCAGGCCGTGAGCAAAGCGCCAACTACTATAATTGGAATCTTCTCCTTCGTATGTTTTGTTGACCAACTCCATAGGAGTTGGATTAAAATAATTGAGTTGAATTTGTATTATGATTCATCCTATTCTGTCTTTTCTAATGAAAAGTTGCTGTTTTTCACCTTGCAGATACAACTTTCATTAGGTCCAGAGTCATCTATAGGTGTTGGCTGGCGAAAGAAAGAGCAAACAATGTCTGCTTCAGGAGAGATTAAGGTAGCTTTTTTAGTATCCAAATCTTTTTGTCAAAAAGATATGTATAAAAGAGGGGCAAAAGTAGCTTCCACCAATGGTGCAATTTTTTTATTTTTTTTTGATAAGAAACAGAAATTACATTGCTTAGAAAGATTAGAGATGAGGAATCCCTACAGAATTACAAAGAAAAAATTTGCAAAGCCAAACACCAGTCCTAGCTACATCAGACAAAGATGGTCCCTTAAAACAAGCCCGACTCAAGGACCACAAAGCAACCTTATATTTAATCCTATCCCATTTAGAATCTAAATTCAATACAATCATCAACGATCGTGTTACCTTTTTCAGCTCATACAGACCATAAGACTACTGAAACACAGTTTTCCACAATATCTTCCCTCTTTTATTTATTGATTCCCCCACCTTACATCGAATCAAGTCCAAAATAGAACCTGTAGAAACCCATTGGACTCCCAATTTTCCAATCACATTATACCACAGCTCCTGAGAGAATGGACAATGAATAAAAAGGTGATTAAGATCCTCCGAGGAACCGCTGCATAAGACGCACCAACTCGGGAAAAGAGCCATATTAGGAAAACATTTTTTAACGACATCACAAGTAGACATCTATCCCAAAACTAACAACCAAAGGAAAACCTGTACCTTCTTTGGAACTGGGGCCTTCCAAACAGATTTAAACCACGGACAAGAATGGCATTAGGAAAAGCACAGAAAGACCAAAAAAAGGATTTAACCGAAAAGAATCCACAACGATCGACATTCCAAAGCCCTTTGATCCTCCCCATTGCCCCTCAAGATAACCCCATTAAGGCACTCTTAGAGCTGCCCAAGTTCCTGATCTCCCCCTCTCAAATTCCTGTAGAAGTGAAGATTGGAAGCTAGAGGACTAGAAACCTGATCAGAATCCGACAAGAAGAAATGGATTGGTTTATTATGACAAGAGGACAGCCTGTAAAGAGAAGGGATAAGACACGAAAAAGAAGAACCCCCTACTGATCTTCCCATTCTCATAGAAGTCCGCAAACACCGCCATCAAATCTTTTTTCATATTATCCTAGCATCCATTGTAGAGTACAAGAGAAAATCCATCCAGTCCGGGAGATCTATTATCATTGCAACTGAAAATACCCTTCTATTTTCCTCCAAGAAATGTCGTTCTAAGACTTTCCTAAAATGCTCCATAATTGGCTGCCGATCAAGGCACTCCACACCCCATCCACATGAAGGATCTTAGCGTACAAATTGGAGAAGAACCCAACAGTTTCCGCCTCAATAGCATCAGGCTCCACAATAGAAGTTCCATCCTCTTTCTCAAATTTTGATATGAGATTCCTCGATTTTCTATGGCTAAGAGATGAGTGAAAAACTTAGTGTTAGCATCACCTCTGTAACCCACTTCAATCTCAATTTTTGCCTCATCATTCTTTCTATCTCAATTTTTGCCTCATCATCCTTTCTGCTCTTATATTCAAGTCTTCAATTGCTAACTTACACTGTCTCCTTTCCCCAGCTAGTGTCTCTGACCATTCATCTGAGCATTCCATCACGTCCAACAGATGAATCCACCTCTCTAATTCTGCTTTCTTAGGGATCAATCATTCTCAATGCGAAATGGAGTGTACCCCACTTCAAACATTAGAATCGAGCACAATGGGTAAATGAATGGAGGTCAACCTCGGTAAAACCTCATGCTTAGAAAACGGGAACAACTCCAGCCTTCTGGACGAGACTAGAAATCTATTCAATACCCTCATGTTGGACTAGGTAATTCTTTGCATTTTTAAGGGCATACTCCTTGACTCTGCTTGTGGGTGTCTTCTTGACATTCATTGCCGGTCCCAAGCCCGGATAAAAGAGGAGGGTTGTGGTAGGTTAGTGGCAGCCAGCGTAAAACTCGTCACATTTTACGGACATGAATCAAATTTTGAAAATCGTTGGCACGTCTCCTCAGAAGCGACGCGCCGCATTTCATAGGCCCGGGTGCAGTGAAAAATATGCGAGGGTTGCTAGGTCGTCGCCCAGAACCAGTGCGCCACCTTTACATCTGAGAGTGGTGTCAAATGAGCAAGGATGCGCTACACTTCATAGGCCCTGATATAGTGGAAAATATGTTAGGGTTGCTAGGTCGTCGCCTGGAAGCGGCGCGCCACCTCGAAGTATGGGTGTGGTGTCAAATGTGCAAGGATCCTTGCAGCCTGGACGGGGACAGACAGAGAAGTTAGTTCATGCGGCTAGTAAGGGTAGTAAGGTGTGGTTTGGAACTTGGAACGTTGGCTCTTTGACGGGGAGATCAGCAGAAGTGGGGCAGGTTATGAAAAGGAGGAGGATTCACATAATGTCTACAAGAGACTAAGTGGGTTGGCGAAAAGGCAAGAGTGTTAGCTCCTTGGGGTTACAAGCTTTGGTACTCTGGAAAGGATAGAAGTAGAAATGGAGTGGGTGTCGTCATTGATAAAGAAATCATTGATGATGTGGTGGAAGTGTCAAGAAAGAGTGATAGAATAATGATTATTAAGCTTGTGATAGGGGATGAGTTTCTAACTATCATAAGTCCTTATGCACCACAAGTAGGATTGGATGCATCGATCAACCAAGAATTCTGGGAAGATTTGGAAGAGGTCGTCGAACGAATTCCTATGGGTGAGAAATTGATCATTGGTGGTGACCTTAATGGGCATGTCGGTGTTAGCAGAGATGGCTTTGAGAGCGGTCATGGTGGCTTTGGTTTTGGGGATAGGAATGAAGCTTGGATTTCGCATTAGCTTATGACTTGGGTATTATGAACACCTCATGCTTGTTATGTTCCTCTGATTGGATGTCTTCTCCTCTGGAAATATGGCCACATTAAAATTGATGCATTCATAGGGAACTACTATTATTGTAAAAAGCGCAAGAATCAGGCTGAATCACTGACAGCAATCTAAGGGATTAGATTAATCCACTTTCCTATTTTGTTACTAATTAGTATCTCTTTAATTTTGGTACTTATTTATTTCCATAAAATCAGCATTGTAGTTCCATTAAATAGAGAATCCTGTGTAATGGAAAAGCAAGTTGGATGTGAATAAAAAGTATTTTGGAAGATTTCTTCCTCCAACTCTCACGATCTCTTTTTCTCAGTTTGATATCTATTCTTCACCATAGGGAAGAATAGGTCATCTTCTTCCTCTTCGATATCCCATAGGCCCGTAATGCTTAGTCAGACTCGTGAACATATCAATTTGGTTCCCGTTGTCGGCGTGATGGGCAGTAATTTCACTGACGACCCAGCCTTCAAAGCCCTGCAGAAATCTGTTCGCTCCATGGAGGCTCACGCTGATAAGATCAAGAATCTATCCTCGACGGTTGCTTCTCTTTCAGCCACACAGCACTGCCTCACTTCTCAATGTGGAGAAGCTACTAAAGGAAGTCTTGATCCTACTAGGCAAACGATCAGCCGACGAAGATGAATCCGAAACCCCACACAAAATTGAAGAGCACTCCACAACAACCGACAATCAACACTCCCTCATCAAATTCGCTAAAATGCATTTTCCATTGTTTTCTGGCGAGGAAGACCCCCTTGTATGGCTGCTGCGTTGTGAATCGTATTTCCGCAATGCTAATATTCCTGACTCGGAGCACATAAATTTTGCCTCACACCACATGATTGGAGAAGCCCAACTGTGGTATCATTCTGAAACGGAGTCAACACACTTCTCCTCCTGGGTTACCTTCAAAGACGAGTGTTGACCAACTCGTGGCATTAATGCATTGGGCATTGCTATCACGTCGACGACTAGTCGATGACTAGTCGCCGACTAGTCGACAAGTCGGCCGAAGAAAGAAGTCGCTGAGCGACTTATTGCATTTGACGTTGATGGGTCAAAGCCGGTTTCGACCCGGCACCAAACGTCAAACCATATTGGATTTTACTTAAATAATTAAAAAAACGTTCTGGAAAATCGCTGTTTCTCACCCGCGTTCGAAAGTCGAAACCCTCGGAACTTCCGGATCCCAAATTCCAGATCCGTCTCGAACTTCCTATTTGTTCACTGTTCAGAGCATAGTCTTCCTTGTATTCCGTACGGCATCCTCCTTCTCTGCGGGCTTCTTGTCTCCCTCCGATATGTATTTGTTTTATCGTTCATAACTTTATGTATTATATTTATATATGTATACCCTATTCTGGTTACAGAGTGTGGGTAGATAAAACGGCTCACCCGGTTGGTGGATATATAGTATATATATGTATTGTATACTTATTATGTATGTGTATGTAATTAGTAATTATTAAATTAGTATACTGTTAATAGTTAGTACTAATATAATTATTAATATTTTATTTATATAATTTAAATTATAAATTAAAATATATCATACTAAATAAATACCTCTCGTACTAATATACTTAATAATTTTTTAAAAAAATTAAATTTTAAATAAAAATTTTATTTTATTTTAACTGTTATAAAATTATCAAATCTGTCACGGTTTTTTATTTTTAATTACGCCATGTATTAAATGTAGTAAATATATGTATATGAAAGACTTGTCGACTAGTCACGACTAGTCGGGGCGACTTGTCGACTAGTCTTTACGAAGGTTCTCGGTCGACTTGGCGACGTGATAACCATGGCGCTGGGCGAACTCAAACAATTGTTTCAAGCAGAACGACATACTGATGACTATGTGAAGGACTTCCGCACATTGTTGCCACAGGCTGCAACCGTGCAACCTTATCAGCGAGTGGATCTGTTTATTGTCGAATTGGATGAAGTCATACGAATCGACATGGAACGCACTAAGCCACGTATACTAAATGAAGCAATCAACACAGCCAGGGATTTCTCCCGAAAATATCACTTGTTGGGGTTGTTATCCCCCAAGTATAAACAACAACAAATACAGAGCACGAAAGTGACGCTATCCACCTGCGTCCCCTACCTGTGAAACCGACTACCAATCATACGAGGGCTAAGATCAAATTTCTCACGCCGGAGCAGAAGGCTGAGCGCATAACCAAACAAGCTTGATCTCCACGAAGGGGGTGATGATGCATTCATATGGCGCCACTATTATCGTAAAAATGCAAGAATCAGGCTGAATCACTGACAGCAATCTAAGGGATTAGATTGATCCACTTGCCTATTTTATTACTAATTAGTATCTCTTTAATTTTGGTACTTATTTATTTCCATAAAATCAGCATTGTAGTTCCATTAAATAGACAATCCTGTGTAATGGAAAGGCAAGTTGGATTTGAATAAAATGTATTTTGGAAGATTTTTTCCTCCAACTCTCACGTTCTCTTTTTCTCAGTTTTCTTATCTTCACCATAGGGAAGAATAAGCCATCTTCTTCCTCTTCGATATCTCATAGGCCCGTAACGCGTAGTCAGACTCGTGAACATATCAAAAATCCCCACCAAAACACCAATTAGGCTTACAAAAGTCACTCAACCCCGCGAACTTATCCCCAAAATGAGATCCCTCTCTTGCATTATTTGTCCCATAAATAGAGGTGAACGACCACCAGCTATCTTCATTTTTCCTTGCTTTGACTGAGATCGAGTAATCTCCCAGCAAGTTGTCGCTTATATTAACCAATGACTGCGAATTCCACATGATTAAAATACAACTAGATCTACCTACCGCCGGTAAAACTCTCCATTCGACGAATGTGGCCTCCCATATATTGACTCCAAAGCTCTTGTAAATCTTCTGTCTCTTGATGTCTTGGATATGTAGACATTTATACGAAGACACCGGTGGAAGATAATGGAGTCCAAATATAATAGCTTTACATTAGGGATCAACTTTGGGACAAATTACTACTCATAGGGTTCAGAATGATCAAAAGTCATGTGGGACAAATTACTACTCATAGGCTGCAGAATTCTAAAGATTGAATAGTCTTTTGACCATCCTAAAGTTTGACCAGTCCTTTTTGACCATTTTATTAATTTTCTGCATGTTCATTATTATAAGTTTGAATGACTTTTCATCCTACTATGCACCTACACCTATAAATAGGTGATCATATGATTGAGAATGTATGAAGATTTCAACATTCAGATATTAAGAAACTCATCTTATTCTTATGTACGAAGAGCGTTTGTCTTCTACGAATTATCTCCCGTGTCAGTTGGTATCGGAGACTAGGTTTCTCCTTGGCAATGGCTGCCGACATAGAACCTTCCCTTGCTAACGTGCTCAAAGAGGTTCAAAGAATTGCAACAACACTTCAAACACTATCAGTTCGTGTTGAACGCACAAAGATAGATTTGCAGGCTGCCCGGGGTAACCCGAATGGTAGAACTAGAGGCAGGAGAGTTGCTCATGCCGACCAAATCTATCATGGGGCTCCACAACAACCACGGGGATTTCAGGCCTACGAGGATGAATCATTTGATGAAGAAGTGGCAGAAATCTTTAGTGGGAATCCTAGCCATAGAGGAAATCGACCGTATCGGCAAAATGAATTTCGGTTGAAGACGGATCTTCCTTCCTTCAACGGGAATTTCAGTATTGAAGAATTTCTGGATTGGATGGCAGAAGTTGAAAGGTTTTTCGATTATGCTGAAATACCTGAAGACAAGCAAGTGAAGTTGGTGGCTTATCGTTTAAAAGGTGGCGCGTCATCGTGGTGGGAACAAAATCAGGCCCAACGACGACGTTTGGGAAAACAGCCGATCAGATTATGGACAAAGATGAAAAGGATGTTGATGGCCAGGTTCCTTCCAGATTATGATCAATTTTTATTCCACCAGTACCATACGTTGATACAAGGACAAAATCAGTTTCCGAGTATACTACAGAATTTTTACGCCTTCCTCACGTAACAATCTGATGGAGACCGAGGGGCAACAAGTTGCGAGGTACGTTCATGGGTTGTGGCCAGCTATTCGTGATAAGATTGGATGCCAAATTATCCTTACCCTTAGTGAGGCTCAGAATATGGCATAACGAGCATAAACCGTGGGGTTTCAACGTTATGGGTGAGAAGAGGCTCGCAGGAGCAGTTCCGAAAGGGTAAATCCTAATCCTAAGCCTAATACTGAAAACGCTTCCAATCCTGGTAAACGTGTGATGGTAGAGAAAGAGCCCGTTAAGAAGCCAAACAATAATCCATATGCGAGAGCAATCGGAGATAAGTGCTACAGATGTCATGAGAATGGACATCGATCAAATAATTGCCCACAACGTCGCCCCGTTAATATGGCAGATTTTGATAATGAAGCCGGTTAGTACGACGATGAGGAGGGAATTTGTGAACCAGATGGGGATAAGGACGATGTGCGACAAGCCTTAGTGGTTCGAAAGGTCTTACTCTCACCACGAATCAATGATTCACAGAGGAATGCATTATTCCGAACCAGGTGCACGATTTCTAATCGTATTTTCGAACTGATTGTTGATAGTGGTAGTTGCGAAAATGTTATTTCTCGAAATCTGGTTAATGAGTTGAAACTACCTTTTGAGAAACACCCTGAACCTTATAGTATTGTCTGGGTTACGAAGGGGGAGGGAATTAAGGTGAAAGAGAGGTGTCGTGTTCCCCTATCCATTGGTAAATACTATAAGGATGAGGTTATTTGTGATGTGGTAGATATGGATGCTTGTCAGTTGCTATTTGGCAGGCCTTGGCAGTTTGATCTGGGAACTACTCATGACGGGCGGAAGAATATTTATCAGTTTTCAAAAGATGGTAAGAAAATAACATTGCTACCATTGGGTTTCAAGAAGCAGACCGAGCAACATGAGGCAGCGAGTTTCTTGACCCTTACACGATCTGGATCAGATCTGGTAGCGGATGCACGTCGTACCAAGGAGCTTCATGCCTTAGTGATGAAGGCGGTGTTTTTGACAGGGCTGGCTGAGTCAACAGATCAGATTCCTGATGCTGTACGTGAATTGCTCAAGGAATTCCAGGAGCTGGTGCCGGAGGAGCTCCCTACCGAATTATCACCAATGAGAAATATTCAACATGCAATTGATTTGGTTCCTGGAGCCACCTTACCAAATCTACCGCATTATCGAATGAGCCCAAAGGAGAGTGAGATATTACAGAAAATGGTGGAGTTAATACACAAAGGTCTAATCCAAGAGAGCATGAGCCCTTGTGCCATTCCGGCACTACTTACTTCAAAGAAAGATGGGTCGTGGCGCATGTGCGTTGATAGCCGAGCGATAAATAGAATTACTGTGCGATACAGGTTCCCCATACCGCGACATGAGGATATGCTGGATAACTTATCGAGCGCAAAGATTTCCAGTAAGATTGATTTGCGGAGCGGTTATCATCAAATCCGCATAAGACCGGGGGACGAGTGGAAGACCGCTTTCAAAACAAAGGAGGGATTATACGAGGGGCTCGTTATGCCTTTCGGGTTATCAAATGCTCCCAGTACCTTCATGCGATTGATGAACGAGGTATTGAAACCTTTTACGGGAAAATTCGTTGTGGTCTATTTTGATGATATCTTGATTTATAGTGCTAACAAACTTGAGCACATGGAGCATTTGCGGCAAGTCTTGGTGGTATTGCAGGTTAATAAACTTTATATCAACCAAAAGAAGTGCAGCTTCCTACAGACCAGCCTTGTTTTCTTGGGCTTCGTTATTAGTGGTGAAGGGATTCGTGTGGACCAAGAAAAGGTTACGGCGATTCGGGAGTGGCCAATCCCAAAGTCCGTGACAGAAATTCGTAGACGGGCTAGCTACTTTCTACAGACGATTCATTCGGAATTTCAGTACAATTGTGGCACCCTTGACTGACTGCTTGAAGAAAGGAAAATTTCGATGGGGATCGGAGCAAACGGAGAGTTTCGAGTTAATTAAGGAGAAACTTTGCACAGCCCCAGTACTTGCACTTCCCAACTTTGAGAAACTATTTGTGGTGGAGTGTGATGCATGTGGTGTGGGAATTGGCGCTGTGTTATCTCAAGAAGGAAGACCAATCGCTTACTTCAGTGAGAAATTGAGTGAACCGCGACAGAAGTGGTCGACCTATGACCAAGAATTTTATGCTGTCTTCAGAGCCTTGAAGCATTGGGAGCACTACCTTCTTCAAGATCAGTTTGTTTTGTATACTGACCACCAAGCTTTGAAGTATGTGAATAGCCAGAAGAACATCAGTAAAATGCATGCCAGGTGGGTTGCCTACTTGCAGCAGTTCCTATTCACTTTGAAGCACAAGTCCGGTGTTCAAAATAAACCTGCTGACGCGTTAAGTAGACGTGCGGCTTTGTTGATTACAATGAGCCAAGAAGTCGCAGGTTTTGAAATTCTTCGTGAATTATATGAAGATGATGATGATTTCAGTGAGATATGGGGCAAGCTTCCTTTTGAAGATTACTATGAACATGAAGGGTATCTCTTTCGTGGAAATCGTTTGTGTATTCCGCGTACTTCATTGAGAGATAAACTAATTCGAGATCTTCATGGTGGTGGGCTTAGCGGACACCTGGGTCGAGAGAAGACTATCGCTAGTTTGGAGGAGCGGTATTATTGGCCACAATTGAAGAGAGAAGTGGGGCGTTTTGTTAGCCGATGTTACGTCTGCCAAACGGCTAAGGGGCAGGCACAAAACACTGCCCTTTATACTCCTTTACCTGTTCCTGAAGCTATCTGGGAAGATCTGTCCATGGATTTCGTCCTTGGTCTACCCCCGGACTCAACGCGTGGTTGATTTTGTCTTCGTGGTGGTTGACAGATTTTCCAAAATGGTGCATTTTATTCCTTGCAAGAAGACATCAGATGCTTCACACATTGCCCGATTGTTCTTTCGAGATGTGGTTCGTCGCATGGGGTGCCTAAATCCATTACCTCCAATCGAGATACTAAGTTTCTCAGCCATTTTTGGGTTACTTTGTGGCGTATGTTTGATACTTCTCTAAATTTCAGTAGCACGGCACACCCCCAGACCGATGGGCAGACTGAAGTTGTCAACCGAACCCTTGGGAATCTGATTCGTTGTATTTGCGGGGATTGACCAAAACACTGGGATCATGCTTTGCCACAAGCAGAATTTGCCTTCAATAATGCTATTCATAATTCGACGGGAAGATCACCTTTTGCCGTCGTTTATCAAAAGCCACCACGACATGCTGCAGATTTGGTGAAATTGCCACAAGTTGCCGGAAAAAGTGCAGCTGCTGCAAATTTGGCTAAAGAGTCACTGGATGTTCAAACAGAGGTTCGACAGAAGTTGTTGGAAACTAATCAGAAATTCAAAGAAGCTGCTGATAAACATCATCGAGTTAATTTCTTCGAGGTTGGCGACGAGGTGATGGTTTTCCTTCGTCGTGAGCGTTACCCAGTTGGGCAGTATCATAAGTTAAAGCAAAAGAAATATGGTCCTTACAAGATTGTGCATAAGATTAATGATAATGCTTATGTGGTGGACTTGCCTGAGTCTATGGGTATCTCAAAAACATTCAACGTGGCAGATTTGTCTCGTTTTTTCCCACCAAACCATCTCTCTATCCGAATCACTCGAGGGCGAGTTCTTTTCAGGTGGGAGGGGCTGATGTGGGACAAATTACTACTCATAGGGTTCAGAATGGTCAAAAGTCATGTGGGACAAATTACTACTCATAGGGTGCAGAATTCTAAAGATTGAATATAGTCTTTTGACCATCCTAAAGTTTGAGCAGTCCTTTTTGACCATTTTATTAATTTTCTGCATGTTCATTATTATAAGTTTGAATGACTTTTCATCCTACTATGTACCTACACCTATAAATAGGTGATCATATGATTGAGAATGTATGAAGATTTCAACATTCAGATATTAAGAAACTTATCTTATTCTTATGTACGAAGAGCGTTTGTCTTATACGAATTATCTCTTGTGTCAGTGTTTGAGTTATTAAATATTGAAACCAATAGTTTACACTTTTGGATAAGGTGGGCATTCAACAGTGTTCAATTTGTGATTGATAAAATAGTTATTTGGACATATTTTCTATTTAACAGAGTTTTTCTATTGTTGTCTAAAGGCATGTCACTTTGTTATCAAGAAAGATTCAGTAGATGAAATGAAGTTGTATTCTGATTAAGTTATCCATGATCTGGTGGTGGGACTCCGCTTGTGAGACTTTTGCTTCAGATTTTTTTAGCCATTTGGGTGCATTTTGTGCTTGAAAACCATGGAGTATGGATCCGTTTCGTATTATTGTTTTGAGTCCAATCAATGACAACAAATGCATGTTATCTATTCTTATTGTACTAGCACCTCACTGCCCCAGCTCTCTTTTTGTAGATTGGCACCAGCTCATTTGGTGCAACTGCTCATTATACTCATTGCTTTTCCTCTAGATCACATGGACGGATTGCTGGCACAGTTGGAAGGTGTATTTCTATCGTTTAGATGTTTTTCAGAAGAATTTCGTTTTTTATGTGTTTGTATGATTGCAAATGTATCCTATGCTAACAACTGTTTCGAAGTGTGATGTGATGTTGAAGTTATATTTACATTTGTGGAAGTGAGTTTGAAACAGCTTTGTGCTGTCCGTGTTATCTTGGGTATCAGGTGTACTTGCGTATTCATTGTCAAATAGCTTGCATGTCAGGTCAAAAGAATAATTCGACTTGTTCTCACAGTAGATGCTAAAAAAGAAAGAAATACTGCAAAGAGGTGCACGCATTGCCCATTTCTCTTTTTTTTTTTTGGATAGAAAGGGAGAGTTCCTCTACAGATTGCTTCTTAAATGTAAAACCTCCGAAAACAGGACCAAATTTGTGGAGAAATTGTTTGATAGGTAAAGAATAATTATAATTCCTGTTCCAGTGCCCTGGATAACTTGCTACCATGCCTCACCATCTGCCTTTATGGCTCAGTTTCCTTATTCCTAAACCTTTGGTTCTGTCTCGTCTGGCAAAAGTTGCTGATCAGTAGACACGCGCACACGATCCGAGTAGATTTGTGCATGCCAGTATTTTAGAAAGCGATAGCGGTTTGGTCCCGATAGCGCATAGCGCAAACAGTGGACTTCTTATATTTTCCTAGGGTTTTTAATAAATAAGACACAACAGCTTCTTATTTCTGTCTATCCTTTTACTATGTTTTTCTTTCCTTTCCGTATGTGCTGCTTTTTTATTCTGTATGTTCTGCCTTTCTGCGCATGAGAATGGCGAATCTGAAGGGGCTTGGAAAATTCTGAATTTTTAGGTGTTCAGGTCAAAAAAAAAAATCCCTAATAGCGCAAGCTATTACCACTTACCGTAAACTGTGAAAAGTGCACCCGGATGCAAAAAAGTGTGCGTGGCACGCTTTCTGTCCAGTTGGCTATTTTCACAGCACTAACGCATTTTCTTTTTCTATCACGCGCGACCCAGTGTTTCTAAAGCACTGGTGCACACACAGAACATGCTTGGCAAATACGACTGTGAGCAACAACTCTAAGAATTGTGCAAGTTGATCAAAATGCAACAAAGCGTATGTATTATCACTCTCATCTATGTTTAAGAATTTAGTAACTGCATAGTTTATTTGACCACCATATTAACAATATTGCAAACTTTCAGGATTAGTACTATGGGGCGAAACACAAATCCTTTATATTGTTTGTAGTTATTACATGTTTTCAGGATGAAAGGCATCCTAATTCTAATGTAATAAGGAATGTTGTGTAAGAGGCTTAATTAGACATGAGTCCCTGCTCTTGAATATTGTTAGTTGTCATCAAAAGAATGAAAGACTTGTTTTATGTACTAAACGGATCCTATAGCAGATGCTTACTAGACAGCGTGCCTTTGCTATTAAATATTGCAATACTAAAAAATTGGAAGGTGTTCAAGTAAGTTAAGCTGTTGTAGATCAGATTCTTAACATGCTTTGCATCTTTTTCAGTGGTGCACTTGCACTTGAAATTGGAGGTGGAAGAAAGATATCTAAATTTAGCACTGTTCGGATGTTATATTCCATTGGAATTCAGGTACCAAATATAGCGTACACAGTAAATCGGAAACTTTGTTGTTCTTTTATGCTAAATCTGTTTACGCCTCAGTGTGCCTCGATTCTTAGGCCGGCCTCGCCAGAGCAAAACACCTCAAATCCGCATCGCGCCTTTTATAACATTGTTTTCTGATAATGTGACCATCATCAACTGCACCTTAATCTCATCTATGTTGGGGTCGGTGACATGAAAACTATAGTGTCAATTAATTGTCTAAAATTAGTTAACGCTGTAAATTCATGCAAAAAAAAGTGGCAAAGTTTTACACCGGATGCTCTTCTTGTCGCAACCTTCATATGAAGGAAATTGAGATGAAATTCCGAAACCTTCAACATCATACGTGTTCCAATTACATGAAAAGTATCATGACATGGCGATGAGTTGAGATAATTGCATGAGTTGAGATAATTGCTAGTCATATTACATTATGTGATGATATTGTAAATTCAACATGAACATCATGGAACATGACTCATTTTCTGATACTGTGACCAACTCTATGAAATTTTGACTTCACAAAAAACGTCAGAAAAGCATGCAGGAATGCTTGTCCCCTAAAATTTTGTATGTCTTTACATTCTGTTTTTCATATTTTTGTTTTGGACCCTTTTTTAGTTTCATAATTTTATTGAGCAATTTCGGTGTGGCACTTACTCTTACTCTTTTCAATTTTAGGGACTGATTTGGAAATTTGAATTGCATCGTGGAGGGCAGAAGTTGGTTATTCCTGTAAGTGCATTCTCAAGCACGTGTTTGTCTCATGACTATCTTGATGTCAAATTTGTTTGACTTTTGAGATAAGTCATGCAATCGGTCTTGGTTCAATATCCAATTCTTTTGGTTCTGGCTACTTTTCTGCTGCTTCACTTTATCTACACCAGACAGACTGTTGACATGTTCAATCATTTCTAGCAAGGGATTAAAATGTGAACTCAAGTAGTAATAACAGCACAATGATAGGAATTCTAGGAACTAAAAGTCAAAGCACTCACTAATTTTTTTTCTTTAGATAAAACCTAGGAAGCAGGGATACTCCATTCTGGTGAAGAACTGCGTATCTGGGGGCGCGTACGGGATACGCCACATGGCGTGTCCCCGTATCTGAGTGAGGGGGTGCGGGGTGGTGCGGGAATGGGGGTGCGGCGGTGGCAGTTTTTGTAATTAAGTTGGACTTTTATAATAAAATGTAAAAAATATATAATTCTCAAAAATAAACAGAAGCCCAAGCCCAATAATTCCCAAAAGCCCAATATTTGTAAATAGCAGATGTATTCATAATTAACAGAAGCCCTAACACTAGTAACGGCGGTGGCAGCTCTCTTTCTTCGACTTTTCTGATTAAATTTGAATGAAGACTCGTATTTTTATTATTCAGTAACTTGTCTCATTACTCATTACTAAATTAGACTAATCATTAGGCCTTACTTGTTAGTCATAAATCATGCATTTTGATCCCTATTACATAATACATGATCTTGTCATAAATAATATAATATATATTTTTTTAATTTTATTATATATATCCGTATCCCCCCGCACCCGTATCCCCATATTTTAAAATTTGTCGAATCCCCGTATCCACGTACTACGCACCCGTACCCCCGCACTCGTATCCTTGCTTCCTAGGATAAAACTGTCTTGTGTAGACCTTTTGAAGAAGAAAAGGATCCTACAAAACCATGGGAACCCAAATATTCAGTAGAAAGGTAGATTACTGTTATATTTGAACATCTTAAACACCACCAGAGCGTATAATTTTTATAGAAATCAAATTCATTGATGCCAAGAATAGAGATCTTGTTTTAGTGACTACTTAACTTCAATGCTCACACAACTTAATTTATACTAGTTTCTTCACTCCTTTTTATTATATTTTTGTTAATTTATTTGGCTCCCTTTTCTCTAGTCAACCATCCATTCATCTACCACAAGAACAGTGACTGAATTTCCCCAACCACTTGACTACCTTTTTTGATATAATTAACAGCAGTAACTTATGTACCACATGTTTTTGATATGGTAGATGATTCTGCATCGATCTCTCATTGAGGCAGGTTGAAATCAATGGTACTTTTCGCCAATCTATCTTATGACCATAGTTACATAGGACGCGGTTCAATTCGAAACGGGGTACAAAATCGGATACGCGGAACATTATCTTTAGTGAATCCGGTACGACGGAACGTATGGGTACGATGAAAAGTATGGGTATGATGACCCTTTTTAAAAAGAAATTGTTATATATATATATATATATATATTCAGTTACAGTATACATGTTTAAATAATAATATACATATTTATCATCAAAATTGTTTAACTTGTATATTATCATAAATTTACTGATTATTATGCAATTAATATGATGTTTGGGACTGAAAAGAAGACAGTTTATCGGGCTTGTGTGTTTAAAATCTTTGAAGATGACTTGAATAAAAACATTAGTATTGGGCTTTTAAAGTCCTGCACATTAGGGGGCCCAAATTTAGGTACGCTATAGTAACCGTAACCCTACTTTATCAGCCGTTCCTATTGAATATAGATAGATACATATATAGATACATAATATATGCAGTACAGGTACAACCGTTCTTCATTTTGCAAACATCATCTACTGAACTACGACAGAGACAAAGATCGATTTACTATCATACGATGATAGAGACAAATATCGATTCATTCTGAACAAGAACCATGTGTGTTCTTATGGATCGTCACTTCCGGCGATCTGGGTCGCGACCCCCAACGTTTTGGGTCGCGTTTGTTACGGGATCAGATACGAACGATCTGGATCGCCATACGTGGCTACGTTCCACGTTCCTTGTTTCTATGCTTATGACCCTGTATGGCCCAATATTCTTCTTGCTGTTCTATAATTATTATATTTACAATTGATATGGTTCCTTTTGCAAATAATCATTACCATCCCTCAGTCATTTTATGGACCATGCTGCCGCCTGGCTACATGTTTTTTGTAGTTTGTCATTGGTGCAAGTAGCCCCCTCCAAAGAAGGTGTAGACATTCCTTTTTGTTATTTAGTATGTATAATGATCAAACTGCCACGACCATCACAATATATGATGACATGCCTCTATATCAGCCATGTCATGTAAGACTTTGTTCATATTTTCTTTTAGAACAAGGAACATGACATTGATGTGTCTCCTTTACTATGCTTCTTATCTCGAACCATGCGATAGGGCTTTGGACGTGGTTGAATTCCATTTAGGTTTCTCAGCATCTCTTTGGCTTTTGGAGCTTCCTAATCACGATATGTGTTCGCCTATGTCTATTGGTTCGGAGAATGTCTAGTTGAGTAATTGTGCGAAATAAAAACAACCAAAATAATAATTTCTTTTGCTGAAATCAACTGAAAGCCAAAATGAAGGAATTTTTATATTGTGCAAGGCCTAGTTTTGTATTGCTGTGACTTAAAAAAACGGCTGCAGCTGTGATGTGAAAATAATTAACTGTGAATTTAAACAGGGTTGTGTTTGGTAAATATTATTTTTTAAAGTGCTTTTAAGATGTAAAATATTAATTAATTTTCGGTGTGTTTTATGACAACAACTTTTAAAAGCAACACTAATGCTGCTTCCAATATCTGCTGTCAGTGACTCATAATTTCTAAAAAAATGCTTTTTCTCCATCTACGATGCACTGTAAAATTTAGAAGTTCATAAAAAAGCTGATTATCTTTAAAGTTAAGCAATACCAAACAGGGCCTAAGGTTGAAATCTGTACTTTTATGTTAATTGACTAGAACGTTGACACTTCTTAATTTATAATAGTTTAATGCCGTTTTTCTTAGACAATCATTACTCTTTGTTTTGACTTTTTCCCCAAGACAATCATTACTGATAAAGTCAACAATTAACTCATGGACACCAACTACAATGGCTCATCTTCCATGCAACCACTTGACTACTTCTTTTTGTTTTAATGAGGTTTTTTTTACTAATGTTGCAAAAGAGGTGTTAATATAGAAAAAGTAAAACAAAACCCCAACATAAAATGTTTAAATAAATATCTTACAATAGCCTTTAGATTTGGTAGATTAAATAGTTTGACGTATTAAATACTTATTTTTGATGAATTAATGACTTATTATTAATGTTATTTATGGTTTATAATTACTTTGAATATTACTGGTTTATATACTTATATATAAACAAACTATATATGTCTTATATATATACATACATAAATTTTCCGTACCCCCTCCGTAGTGTCTCATTTTCACAAATTCTGTTTGTGGTACCCTCACCTGCACTCTTACCCGTATGAGTACCCGTCACGTAAACAAGTTAAACGCTTCTTAAGCTCATGCGTCCTGGTTCGATTCAAAAGATCTTCAATCAATTAAAAAAACTGATGTACCCCAAATGTTTTAGATATTTCCGAAAATTCTGCACCAGACTTTGATTATCTTTCTGTTTGTGTGTCTCAGATCAATATAGTTGTTGGAACCTTTATTTGTAGTTTGACTATGAACATGCATGATGTGATAGTTCTCTAAGTAGCATGTACACTGATCTGTAAGTCTGTATCATTCAGAATCCAATCCTAATGCTGTGCTGATATACATGATGCTTTTACTTGCAGATATTGTTGTCTAATAATCTCAATCCAGTTTTTGCGACCGGAGCTTTCATTATCCCGGTGTCACTGTATTTTGCTCTCAAGGTTTGATTACCAATCTGGGAAACGATATCTTAGTGGATACTGGACTTAAAAATCGTGATTGGTGCATTCCTTCTATTCATGAAGTTATATTGGCTATTGCACAATGGTTAATTAGATCATTGCTTAAACATTGTTCAACTCTGTGAAAATAGTTGATATCCCATGCTTTTGATCTTTGCGTTTGCTACTTTCAGGTATATCTTGTAACTGGCACGTGGAGAGTAATTCGTAAAATTATTGCACTTATATTCCAATTTTTATGTAACATCATTAATTTTAGAAAATATTGTGTCCCAGTTTTCTCACATTTTAGTGTGAATGTGATTTCATAAGAAGGCTGTTTCAGTTTGCTATCTATGTCAGTATGTCGTGTCATCTGCAAAGTGGATATGTTCGATCAAGAGACATTAAGAATTAGCACAAAAACTTTGGACTTGTGTTTGAGCCACAGTTAGGAAGATAATCTGGCTAAGCTGTGTGTTTCTTGTGAATTTGTCTTTATTTAACTCTTGTACCGATGCTTTAAACTCAGGAGTATTATGATGACCACCAGTTGATACTAGTTGCTTTTTAGTTTGTTTGTCCTCTTTTTTGGTGTTAGTTTTAGTTGACTTGTTCATGAGTTGTTGGGTCCTTTTACTGATTATACAACATGCAGAGTTTTTTAATGATTGCTGATTTCATTCTCTATACTCTCAGAACTTCGTTTTTGAACCCTATTATGTTAAACGGGAAAAGCAAAAGGCATTGGAGAACATTGAAAAGACCCAAATCCAGGTACTTTGTTTTTGATGTTATTGTTCTGTGCATTTGTTATATCCTAAGGTTTAACTAACTCAGCATGTTTCATTTCCCCTTGAGTTGTTCGATTTCTCCAAAGAATCGGCATATAAGATTGTAGCCCAATGTTGTCAAATGGTGGCGATGGTGGAATGGCAGTGCGGAAATGTGGCGGACTGGCGCACCACCATTACGGGTTTGCCATGGCGGCCTCTATGCATGTGGCCCACATGGCGGTTGGTGGAAATTTATAAAAGGCAAAAGTAAACATGAATTATTGACGCAACTGTTGGAATAAGAAAAACCCAACTTGAGTAAGACCTTTGAGGTGTAACTTTTCCTAATCTTGCCCTATTGTGTACACTAAAATGTGCCCAGCTTTGGTGACCCCCGGATGAAGCAGCTCCAGTTTTATGTTTCTTTTTTTTGGGCGCTCGCATATTCCTGTGTCGAGCACTTGCGAGACCAATGAATTTTTTCTTAAACTTAGCCTATGGTTCTTGAAATGATTTAAGCTTTTGTGGTATTTTTTAGTGTGGATAAGTATAAATATGCTAGAGATAAATTCCCCTTACGGTTGTGTGTATTGATAAGCCAAATAAATAGTACGTGAGATTATATAATTAAGCTAACTCTAGGCCTATACTAAAATTCAACTTGAAACTAAAAATAAAGTAGAAGTACAACTTGAATTAACAAAACAAACACACAAGTTCTAATTGAAATATAATGAATCCTAATCTATGGAACATAACGTCTGAAGTCATTCAAGTACTTGTATGAGAGAAGTCCATTTTGGTGTTATTGGCTTCCCCGTTTTATGATCCTTGTGGCATTTTCCATGCATTGTGTCACTAGTCCGTTTAAAGCCGCCTTGAACATATTTGATTCGTCCTCTCTTCATATGTCCAATGGTCATTTTAATCGCATTTGTATACGTTTATGTAAGGCTAGGCCAGCTGCATCACTCTAGTCATAGGCCGCAACTGCAGGATTTCTGGCTCGCTGCATCCGCCATTGAACAACATTGATTGTACCTTTTACAGCAATATTTTGCCTTTCTTGTTTAATTAGTTATCCAAAAGGTTGTTTTCTTTGCATGCTCTTTAGAGTGTTGTTGGGTTATTCCTATGAAAATCCCTTTTACCAGTTAGAAAAGTAAGCATCTAGAGATAACATGAACACCAGCAATCAAAAGAAAATGTCTGCAAGAAGGAAAATATGACTTCATATTGATAATAACCAATAACTGCATAATCCCTTTTCTAGGGTTTCTTTCTATCAGGTGTTCTGTTGTGCTCTGTTCGATGTCGTCTGCATTCAGCTTTCATGAACTTCCTTAGTGCATAAAGGAGTGTGTTGATAATATAAACATGGAATACAAATAACAGTAACACTCCCCATCCCTAACCCCCAAAAGAAAAGGAAAAATTGCGGGAAAAAAAATATGAAAATGGCAAAACTTCACATTAATCATCTGCAAAATTCACATTATTGAAGTCTCAATTGACGTTTTGAGAGAGCACAGTGTAAGCAATTAAGCTTGCAATTGGCCATCCAAGAAATGAATGGGTTGAAGTCTGAAGTTGGACTTAGGCTATTGTTGGAAGAGATGCATTTGTTTTAATGAACCACCAAGTTGTATTTTCCTGAGCCGATTCTATTGCAATAGAATCATGACAGTATGGCCTTACGTGAAGATACTAATACTACTATACTAGTGTCATTTTGCATGCACATCCATGATGAAATTTTAAAAATCTTTTCGTATTCTGTTATCATCTTTGTGCACCATGTAGGCGCAGCACTTTTCTCGTTCAATGTTGTCGAATTATCAGTCGCTATTCTTCCGTCTCCATTATTTGATGCATGACAGCCCGCTAATTATCTTGGTTGCTTCTTCAGTTGTATTTGTCTGGTTAAGCTTCGTCTAGAGTTCCGGATTCTTTTTGCTAGGGTTTAAAGATTATTTAATTTTGGTACACCATAACAGTGGAAAAAGTGGAATTTGGCATTACTATTCTCAAGCTTGGCATATTTTTGTTGCTAATGTACTTCCATGTCATTCTAGTAATTTTGTACACCCCAGCACACGAAATAGTCTGATGTAATTTTATGAAAATGGATGGTTTCGGTTCAGGTTCTACAAGCAAGAGCTGCAGCTAAGAAAGCTCAACAGCTATTGCAGAATGTTGCCAATAGGAAAAGTAATAAACAACAAGTAATCAGTGGCTTGGTTGTTGTAAAGGCAGTTTATGGAAATCACAGAGCTCTCATGAACAGATTTTTTTTTGAAGAAACCGAAGATGAAGTAGCATCACAGATCATCGATGTGACAGTACCTCTAAATTTTCTTGTTAATGATTCTGGGCAACTCAAGGTTTTTTAATTTTATATATATATGAGATCTCATTTTTTATTTTCATGCATAAATGGGTAGATAATGGTTACTGTGCTATTTATTATCCCATTCAAAATAAATGTCATTTTAGACTTCTTTTAACTTAAGCAAAATAGATGTCATTCTAACAGGACTGTAATGGATGTAAAAATCGATTTTTAGACTCGCTTGGCTAAGACAATAATCTTAGATAAACAGCTCTGTCATCCTTCAATAATATCAAATCTTCTTTGGAAGGATGGGATGATACGAGGTGCTCCTAGTGAGTGACACTGGCACTGGTAGTTTACTCTCATAATTCCACCAGTACCCCTAATTAACTCGCCTTCTTCATTCTTCATTAAATTCAATTCATCATTTCTTAGGGGTAAATTTTGGTAAAATAAAACTTCCTTCATTTGTGCACAGCTAGAATGACATATATTTTGAATAGGAGGGAGTAGTTCTTTTTGAGTAAACTTTGTGTTCGTGCTTTGGCACCAGTGAAGTTAACTGTCACAGAACAGGAGTACGAGTTTACATATGAGCTAAGTACGAAATGAATGTATTCCATAACATCTGTTTTTTCTTATCTTAATGTGTCATGAGCATGGATTTGAGAGCACTATTGAGATCAAGTTGGGTAAATATTGTAAGAATTGCTTGGAAAGTACAATATGGTATAAGGACGCTGACATGCTATTGGCTGAAGGTTACTTGTTTATAGAAGTCAGGATATTTTTCAGACATGAAACCGACTTATAGGGCGAAGTTTGTGTTAACACGGCATGTCATGTTGGGGGGATCTATTGCCACCTGCATTTCACTATCTGTCATCATTCATTTAAGGGGCAAGGAGGGTCACACTTGAGGAGTTAAGTAAATGTTTGGCGTGTATTTTGTTGAACTAGAGGGATGTAGGAGATGTCAATGACAGTGAAGATTAATTGCTGCAGGAGCTAAACGGAGGTCAATTGAGCAAATACAAGAAATTGGAAGCTCGGAATAGAAGTGTGTCAAAACCTTGTAAAATGATTATATGTGATGCTGTAAAGTAAAGGTGAAGTGATTAGTTAAGGGAGTAACTCTGGCATGCTGCAAATGAATGTGCTCTTCCGGGGGAAGGCTTGTACCATTTTAAGAAAAAACATATATAAATAAATAAATGTACAAGAAGAGAGCTTCTTGTATATACATGTTATTGTTTCTAACTGCCTTTAGGATCATTGGGACCTATTTTGCTGCATAATAAAAAGATTTCTTTCTGAGAGAGTTGTGCATGGCATCTATGGGGACTAAACTGAAGGCCATATCTTGAATTTGGCACTTACTTTTTTTCTAAACATGTTTGTGCAGCTACATGGTGGTGTGAAGAAATCTGGAATCATGGGCTTTTGCGATCCTTGTCCTGGAGAAACTAAGCAGTTGCATGTAGAGTATACTTACTGTGGCACCAGATATGAGGTAGGCCCGTCCCGTTTACGTGATCATTATCCTTTATTTTATAGTATGTTATTACACAACATGGTGATTAGTATTACTACTAATTCCAATAGGTAACAGTTGATGATTATGAGGAGTTACTAATACCCCAAGAGCGGCACAAAGTCTAAATGCTGGTCGGGAATAATGCTAAATAAATAGAACTTCTCATTATATTTTGAGAAACATACAACAATCGGAGACTTGAAGAATATTTCGTACAGGAGAGAGAATTGTTTGATCCATCTTTGTCTATTGAATATTTTAGCCATCATTTCTCCCTCAAAATTTTGTTGGTTAAGTTTGGCGTTACCTTTTTTTTTTTAGATGGGAATAATAAATTGCTCAATTTTTTTTTACTGTTGATTGTCTCATTGTCTTTCTACCTGGTGCTTATTGCTTGTGTTTAAAGTAACATTCATTACATTCTTGTACACTTGCATCATCATTTATAATTGAAATGTGTTATTGTTGCTACTGCGATATGCCTGTTTATTTTTTGCCCATTAAGCTTGATATATTATGGTGGCTTAATTGTACTATTGGTCCACCCATAATACTCTCATATAAATTTTCATACAATAAATGACTATCATTTTAGGTAGTACCCAGTGTTATTTTTTGTCACAATTGTCACAAATTTCATTAAACAATGGTCTGGATTTTTTATGATTTAAGGCTAATTTCGTACACAGCATAATCCCCCCCCCCCCCAAAACAAAAAAAAAACACCTGAAATTTCACGTATTTTGGAGGAAACTTGTTTTACCTAAATACAATAACATCTACATTCGAGCTTTATTCCCAAATAATTTGGGGTTGGAGAACATGAATCATCATTTGAAATCATCAATGATCAAGAAAGTGAATTGGGCACCAAAAAAGTAGGAGGAAAATTTGAGATAAATGAGGATCGGATGAAGAAGTATGTTGAGGAAGTGAAAGAGGCCCCCAAAAAACATTGATTGGAAGTTGATCCATATCCCTAGGGCGGAAAATGTAAAAGCTGATTACTTAGCAAAAATGGGAAGCTCTTTAGTGGATTGTCGCTTACGGATAGTAACGATTTTAGGAGCGGCCCGGAGTAGCATCACGAAACAGGTGATGGAGGTGAACGAGATTGTGGATCGGTGAACTCCTTTGTTGGCATACCTAAGAAGGGCAGAACTACCCAATGAAAGGCAAGAGAGAATGAAAATTGTACGAAGGGCAGCGAGGTTCTGTTGCATTAACGATGAATTATACAAGAGATCCTACCTCGGTCCATACCTGCGGTGCATTTCGGAAGAAGAAAGGCGGTCTATACTGGAAGAAATCTATGAAGGGTGCTGCGGTGATCATACCAAAGGATGGGCGCTAATTAGCAAAACACTAAGAGGTGGTTTTTTCTGGCCGACCATGAGCAAGAAAGTGGTAGAGATGGTTAAGCGGTGTCAAAAATGTCAAATGCACGCACCCTTAATTCACATCCCAGCTGAAGATATGATTACCATGGGAGCACCCTGTCCTTTTGCTAAATGGGAAATCGATATCATGGGGCAGTTTACATCTGGCTCAGGAGGAAGGAAGTTTTTAGTAGTAGCCATAGACTACTTCAGCAAGTGGGTAGAGGCCGAGCCTGTGGCCATTATAACCGAGCAAAGAATCATAAGTTTTCTGTTAAACAACATTTGCTGCAGGTACGGAGCGCCTCAGATACTTATCTCAGACAATGGAACTCAATTCAATGGGAAAAGAACCCAGTCCTGGTGCGAGGGGATGCACATCAAGCAAAGGTTCGGTGCGGTTGCTCATTCGCGGACTAATGGACAAGTGGAGGTAACTAACAGAACAATCTTGCAATGGATCAAAACCCGCTTAGACAAAACTAGAGGAGGATGGGTGGATGAGCTTAGCTCGGTACTATGGTCATACAGGACCACACCTAGATCGTCAACGGGGGAAACACCCTTCAGTATGGTATACAGGTCCGAAGCCGTCATCCCGGCAGAAGTCGGAGAAATGTCCCATCGGGTTCGATGGTTCAACGAGGAGGAAAACGAGGAAATAATGAAGGAGGCATTGGACACCATAGAAGAAAGAAGAGAAGCGGCCGCAGCACGAACTGAAAGATACAAAAGCCTGACAAAAGCAGCTCACGACGAAAGAGTCAGGAAGAGACAGTTCCAAGTCGGTGATTTGGTGCTTAGGCGAGCTGATGCCCTTAGAAAAACAGGAAAACTGGAGCCGAACTGGGAGGGCCCTTACAAGGTAATCCGGATTTATGCAGGGGGAGCTTATGAGCTCGAGGATATGGAAGGGCACCCCATCAAAAGACCTTGGAACATATGCCACTTAAAAAAATATTTTGTATGAAGAGGTGTGGAGAAAAGCTTGTGATGTTTTAATAAAAGTCTATTACAAAAAAAAAATCTCTGAATGTGTTGATCGAGTAAAACTAGAAATGACATCTGATCAGGTGAAATGCCTTCAGATCCGAGTAAGGGTGAACCGCCCTGTGACATCTGATCAGGTGAAATGCCTTCAGATCCGAGTAAGGGTGAACCGCCCTGTGACATCTGATCAGGTGAAATGCCTTCAGATCCGAGTAAGGGTGAACCGCCCTGTGACATCTGATCAGGTGAAACGCCTTCAGATCCGAGTAAGGGTGAACCGCCCTGTGACATCTGATCAGGTGAAACGCCTTCAGATCCGAGTAAGGGTGAACCGCCCTATGACATCTGATCAGGTGAAATGTCTTCAGATCCGTTTAAGGGTGAATCGCCCTTCAAATCTATGACTAAGGGAAATACCCTCGACTCCAGGTAGAGGTAAACCACCCCGATATATAAATAGCCTCAGGCTTAGAGTACGAGCCGACCTATAAAAAAAAAGAGGGATCCTGTCCAGACTATATCCCACTCGAGAGAGTTGGAAATATCCGAGCAACCTTAAACTCCCAGAATTTGTTCGAAAAATCCGACCTGTACTAACTGTCGGTGATAAGGTTAGGTTGAATCAACCTAAAACCACCAAACCATTACAACTTATAAGATCGAAGTGGTCGGGTTATATTTAAGATGTTGCAAGATTTAAAATAATAAAGAGCATCTGAGCTATACTAGGAAAAGGTCGGGTTATATTTAGAAGCACTCATATTGATTCAAACAGTTCAGATACATTGAGGTTACAATCGACGCCGAGCCATATTAACTTAAATTTGCAGAAACAAGCTATGTTTTCATAAACAAGTTACGTTAACAAGGCATATCACTATCGTACAAATCCAAAATATATTCAACTCAAAAAGACTTTTCATTAAAAACAGCTGTGCCAATACAATGAACAAACAAAAAGAATAAATACATAAAACTAATAAAGACTAAGCTACAGGCTCGAAAGATGGAGGAGGCGACGAAGGAGAGGCATCAAGGTCGGTCCCAATCACTTATGGATTAGGAGTGCTGGCCTTAACTGGCGATTTAGGAGGGATAGAAGGCAGCTCTAAATCCAGGCCGGATTCCTTTATAGACTCCCCAAGGGCGTCCTCCCACCAGGCTGCCTCAGGAGATTCGTCCACATCCCCAGACCAACCCGAAGGGGCAGGCCGTCAATGCAAAGCATCTCGGTCGGCTACTTTATAAAGCCCAAAGCAGCTAGTTGCTCGCGAGCGCAAGTTAGAGCAAAATCGAAATATTGCGTCGCGGCAGGAGCCAGCTTGACCAGATAAGCGGTAAAATTGTGATACCGGGCTAGGAGGGTAGAACGGTAAGCCCCTAGGAAAGAGTAACCGATGTCACTGGTCAGAAATCGACGTCAGCCATCCATCACTCCGCGCTCATAAGATGATCCCTCGGATCTAGCCTCGGCTAGTTGAGCTTCCAGCTGGGCGACCCTCTCTGATTCTGCTTTAGCCTGAGCTTCAAGTTGGGCGACCTTCTCCAACTCCGCCTTAGCCTGGGCCTCGAGCTGGGCAATCTTCTCGGATTCGGCCTTAGCTTCCGACAACTGAGCCTCGAGCTGGCCCACCTTCTCCGATTCAGCCTGAAACTGGGCCTTCAAAAGTTTCAACTCTTGGTTCAGCTGAACGTTGGCCATCTGAGCCCGTTCCAAAACCTCCTCTCGCTCAGAGCTTTTCTTAAGGGCAACATCTAAGCGATATTCCCTCTCCTGAAGCTGAACAGAGAGATCGGACCTAGCCTCCAGGGCGGCCGCCAGATCGGCTGACATCTGGGTAAGGTGGGAGTAGGACGAAGCGCCGATCTTATGATCTTCCGCGAAGGTCACAAAGGTGGCGCAGAACTGCGCAAAAAAGAAGAAAGTCACATCAGGACGTCAAAGGGTAATAATAAACATAATAGTAAAGAAGGGGAGGAAGGCGAAAAGAGGAATACCTTGCCAAAATACATCATCATGGCATCAAAACGAGGGCCCTCCGCGGTATCTCGTAATGCCTGCTTATCCCTAGCTGGGATCATGGAGCTGAAATATGGAAGAAACTTCTCCTACTCCTTACAACGGAGAAAAGTCTCCATAGCCGGACCAAGGGGACCTGCAGTCTTCGGCCGCTTGGAAACAGGGGAGGTGGGGGAATGGGCCCTCTTGGTGACCTGAAGCTGTCGAGACGAGCTTGCAGGGCTCCGCCCAGTAGTCAAGGTAGGAGCCAGGTCGAAGGGGAGAGTCACCCCAACTTTGGAGCGGGAGGAGAGCTTCCGCTTAGTTTTTGATGAGCCCTCCGCCCTCTCTTTAAGGGGATTCGTCGATTTGGGGACCTTCTCCTTCGTCGGTTCAGCCGGCTTGGAGGCATCAGACTGGCAGGTCTGCATGAATCGATCTACGAAAAGCAATACAAATGGTCAGTAAGATAGCCAAAAGACAAAATAACAAAGATTATACTATGGAAAGAGCCGTTAAAACCTACCAATATCAGGGATAGCTGGGTGAGGATTCGAGCTCAGCCCACAATGGAATAGAAGATCATGAAATTGTGTCAGTTGGAAAGCATTGTAAGGAATGGCATTCCATTCCCGAACTATCTCGACCCATCCAACTCGGATGGAACTGCGCCTGGGAATAGGATCCTGGCTCGGTGTGGCTTGCGTCCATTCCGTGGGGAAACCCCAGGAGTCAGCCGAAGGGAGCCGAAGGAAAAAGAAACGCGACCTCCAGTCCTTCACATTGGAAGGGAGGTGGGTAAAGAAATGGGCATTGTTTCGGGAAGTTAAGTAAAAGGAGCCTTTAAAGCTCTTTAGCCCGAAACAAAATAGAAAAAATCCAGGTCGGGTTCCTCGTGTCTATAATGACACAACACGAGAAAACCGACCATATAACGAAAGGAATTGGGAGAAAACTGGTTGAGGGGAAGATTGTATTTAACAGAGAGAGACAAGGAATGGATGAAGAGGGAAGCGAAGACCACTGCTCACCTGATCCACGAAACAGGTAATATGACCTGGGGGAGGATGATCAGGGGTGTCACGAGCCTGGGGCATGATAAATTCCCACCCCGGAGGAAGTCTAAGAAATTTTATAAAACTAGCCAACGCGGCTGGACTAGTCCTAGATAGAGGATGAGGAGGGAGAACTCGAGTAGCTCCTGCGACCGTTTGATATGGATCAGCTAAAAGGCCGGTCACAGTTACTTCATCCATAGGAAGAGGGGAGGGGGGGTCTACGATGATCATAGGAATGCCGGAGGGAAGGCTAGAAGGGATGTCGCCCAGCTCGGACCAATCTACATCACCTAGGGGTTCATCTCTAAGACAGAGGGAGGAGCCAGTAGCTCACTCCGACCTACCCCCCGAGTCCCCATCATAAGAGGATATACCTTCTAAAAAAGAGTCCACGGCCGGAAAAGAGATTCTCAAAGGCACTCACTATTGGCCGGAAAGATTCTGAGAATCCGAGGAAGACGACATAATCAAAAGAAGAAAAGGGAGGGAGGAGAAAGGAAAATATAGGTAACAAACAAAAAGAAAAAGTAAAGAGGTGTTTAGATAGGCATACCCATGAGATTGGGTGGAGGAGCGCCGGAGAAAGATAGTGGAAGCACCTCCGGAGGCAGGAAACCAAGGTCGCAGGTGTCGCCGGAAAACCCACACTAGTGTTTGGCAAAAAAAAAAAGAGCGGAAGTGGCTGAGGAGGTAGAGGATCTCTATTTATAGGGAGGAAGGGTGAAAACCAAGAAGATAACGGGCGATCTGGAGCGTCCGATGCCTCATGTAAAAGAACGGCTTGGATCTGGTACCACCTCATCCGACCTATAGCAGGTTGACACCTGGACCTGGCCATAAATGCGACGGTTGGGAGGCAAGGAAAGGAAAAGACGTTGATATAAAGGCGTACGAATCTCGAGGAACCTCGTTACCTGGGAACCGGAACCCCAAGGACTACTGTGTCGAGGTCGTCAGATTGTAAACAAATCCTACTCTACTCGGTCTTATAGCTCGACTAGAGTAGAGGGGACTGGTTGATAGGACGACGAATGTACGCTCCCTAAAAACCCGATTTAAAAAAGACCAATATAAACCGGAGTACCGATCTTTGAGTAAAGGAAGGGAGACTTAGACTAATGAAGTCCGACCTATGTCCTCAGATAAGAGGATGCCGACCTCAGAGGGCTCGCCGATCTATAACCTCAGATAAGAGGGTGCCGACCTCGGAGGCCCCGCTGACCTGTGACCTCTGCTAAGAGAGGGCCGACCTCGAAGGCCTCGCCGACCTACGGATTCGGATAAGAGTGTCCCGACCTAAGTGATCCTTTATAATATGATCCGACCTACTAAGTCATAACCGGGGTCGGGAATCGCCGGGCTCATGAAGGTTGAACTCTCGGGAAAGGAGATCTCGACTCACCTGACAGAATCCCAGAGATTCGGGGACTGGAAGCCCATACTCCTCAATCTCGAATATCCAGGGATGGGAAATCGCAGCCTGAATCCCTGGATATCCGGGATCTTCCCTAAAAATCAGGGAAGATCTTAAAGGATAGGCGACTCTCCCTTCTATAAAAGAAGGGGAGGCTTTTCTTCAAAGGCTAAGCATAATTCTGAGATTACAATATATTTTAGTGAGAGAAAAGGCAATACTTCATACATTCGGGTTTTCTTAGATAAACTTCTGAGATTAACCCGGTTCTTGGTGGCCGATCAGCTCGGTTACATCACCCCCTCCCCCCCAAACAAAAGAAAAACACCTGGAATTTCACGTATTTTGGAGGAAACTTGTTTTACCTAAATACAATAACATCTACATTTGAGCTTTATTCCCAAATAATTTGGGGTTGGAGAACATGAATCATCATCTGAAATCATCAATGATCAAGAAAGTGAATTGATATGAACATAAATAAATAAATGAACGTACGAAATGTAAAAAAAAAATTAAAGCAACTCGAGAAACAAAAGCATTTCAAAATATTAAAAATGGTAGGAGGCGACCATTGAAAAGTTTGAAAAATAATCCAAAACATAAAATAAGAATAAAAGCAATAACAGAAAAATAAGAATCAAATTCACATGTACATTCTCCAATTTTTGTAATCTTATGTCATTTTCATTCACCTTTATTTATGTTCTCTTGAGGCTTTTCTATCTTTCATAATCTTATTCGTTCCCACATTTTTAAGTTTTATTGGTGCATCAACATGTTTTTGTCACATCGTCAATCCATCTTTGTTTTATGGTATGTGAATTGTTTATTTTATTTGATTTATTTATTAATTCAGAGATTTTGTCTCTTGTAATTACTAACTAGTGATGTATTAAATTTAATTAATGTAATGTAGAAAAGGACGAGAAGAACGGACTCAAGGAGCCAATTGATCATATATGATGTTCCAAGAAGTTAGAAGATCAATGACGACCAATTATAATTGTTAGATTGATCCTTTTGATTTTCATATTAGCTCATTGAAATCATGTTTGGATTATGGTCATTGCTATATACGGTCTTATGCTATATATGTGATGCTATGTATGTTTATATGTGTTGGAAGTAAACTGCAGTGGAAGCGTGGTTTGAAACATTTAATAAACGCGATGCGTACACGAGCACAAGATCTATTTAGACTTGCTAATTAATTTACTATTAATAAGCAATTTAAACAGATAAATATTTATATAGTGCATATTGCTAATATATGTTTTTCATATTTAAGATATATTATTTCCCATGCTAATATATTTGCTATATTTATCTGTTGTCCACGAGCTCAAAATCGTACTCCTTTTTAAATATATTATTTTCCATATTTAGATATCGAATGTCGATTAAGCTATTGATATCTTTTCATTAATTAATTGCTCGTTCAAGAGCAGTAACACTCCAACCTTATTATTATATCATAAATTAATTGATCTGCATGGATTTATATAGTACTCATTTTTGAGCTCTTCAAGGGGACATCATCAACCCGCATGAGTCGGGACATGATTGTTAGTTATAAATTGTCATATAAATAATTGCCCAAAATATGAAGAATATTGAGCTAATCAATGTAACTATCATCTGTGATAAATTAAAGCAATAATTATTATAAATACATAATTAAATATTATACACTATAACTAATAAATAACAATTATTCGAGATTTATGTTCTTATAGTCAGTATAGAAGATACTATCTCACTATGGTCCAGTCAATGTATACAAATACGCTGATATATGTTGATAATCAAGACCAATAAATCTCAAGCATACACTACAACCTTTCACATAATTTGTCTAATACTATTATAAGTTGTGAACTATTATTATATTATTTTATAAGGCAACGACAATGTTACATTCCGTGTGAAACCAGCGCACCACACTATCTACAATGTAAAATAATAGACAATATTCACATAATCATAACGTGAATAAATATGCAAAATATGTGATGAAATGTAACTAGTAATCTCATAGATTGCTGGCCACTAAGTATCCAATAAACAACTTAGAAAGTAAAGGTACAATAAGTTGTACGGTTTTCGAAGTTAATTACGTAGCAGAAGTTTATTAAGTGAGTTGCTGTAAATACAACAACTAGGTGTTCTCGTGATTGCTTGATGCGCACAGGGTTTGCTAATGTATACTAAATAAATCACAGTATGAAAACAATAAAGGCAGAAGGTAAATAACACACAGTTTAAAGTGGTTCGAGGTAAACCCCTCTACGTCCACTGGTCCTCCACACAGGAGTAAGGAGTTTATTAAAATCACTACGTACACAACTACATTGTAACACCCCAAACTAGGCGGATATTACAGTGCCGTGAATCCCCGACTGGGACCCACCAGGCAAATGAAAATGATGAATTAAATAATATAATTGTAGTACCGAACCACATTATATTACCAAACACTCCGATAAGGAGTTTAAGTACAACACACCAGGACAATACCGAATACTAGTGTATTTTATATGAAGATAAAATACACCACCCTGAATAAGTAAACATTACAAACGGAATTTGCAGCGGAAAATACAAATGACAGAAATAACTGAAATGACTGAAAATGACTGAACAACCGGAATGGTAGGGCCCCCTACTAGTATCACAGGACTCGTCGCCGTCAACATGCTCTTCCGTGCCTTTGCCTTGCCGTGACACGAAAACAAAATCCCCAACGGGTCGATTCTGAACAACAATCCTCAAGGGTTGAAAATACACAAACATGATTTAACTGAAGTTATGAAATATCCTTAGTTATGAATTACGCTGAAGAGGAGCATCATAGTACGCCCGTAGTGTTCTGTGCAAGTGTACAAGACGGATGACCGGACACACCCGTCCTTGTACCTAATTAGTCTCACGGAGGTAATCGTTACCGTGTGCACAGTCCAATGTATCACTCCCAATACATGGCCATCACGTGCCCGACTAAAAATTCCACACATCCGCACCCGGCCACGCAATATGAACCCAGAAGGTCATATGAACAAGAATGACCATAAGGAATATCAATGAATAATACTAATCCGACAAAGTCAAGAATGACTCACCGATACGAAAGTGATAATGAAGTGATTGATAGTTTTCAATGAAATGATTGGAACCGCCGTTCCTCGCTAATGAAATGATTATCCGACAATTACATGTCTCAAAATGATTAATACAATGATGAATGAGTTATGATTATGAATGATCAACAACAAAAGGAATGAATATCCTTTTAACCGAGTAAGAATCAACTTACACAACAACGATGAAGAATGTACGTCCACGAACAACGTCCTAACCAAGATACTGGTCGCTCGAACAACCTTAATTCAATACAATTGCCAACAATCCGATCAATAACGAATTAAACACGAATATAACGAACTCAAGACGTCGATACGATTAAACCAAGTTCATAGGGGCATTTTATCGAACACTTTGAGTCCAACTTCGATCGATTACAACTAAACCTCAACAATACCAATCTCAAATCCCCAAGAAGTGCTTCAAATCAATAAAACATCTCCAATACGATCAATAATCCGTTATGAATATCCAAAAACGTGATTATAACAACAATTAATCGGAAATCCCCAAATCGACTCGATATTCAAAGTGTTCTTGAATAAATCTCTCAATAATCCAATGAATCCTTATACAAACTCATAATCATATACATATCCCTTCATATAACATGATTATAACGTCCAAAACATTATATCTCGACACATAATCGAAATCCAAGGTGTTGAAGAAATTACCTCTTGAAGAACCAACCACTTCGATCCGATGAACACGAGTTATAACGAGTATCCAAGCTTCCCAAAGGAATGAAGATGATGAAGATTACACACTCAAGTGATTGATGATGATGAAATCACTCTCTCAACACTCTCTCTCGGATGAAGAAGGAAAAAATGAAAAAGTGAGGTGAAATGACCCGGCCAAGTCATTAAGTACTGCCGGAAGTTACGGCCGTAACTCGGCCCTCTTACGGCCGTAACTTTCCAAGTCAACGGCCTTACGGCCGTAGAAGCCAACTCGCGGCCGTAACTCGGCTTCGTCAAAGCCTACCGGCAGACTTACGTAGTAGCGATCTGAGTTACGGCGTACCGCCTTCGTCAAAAACATCCGTCGACACCCTTACGGCCGTAATCGCACACCTTACGGCCGTAACTCGGATGTCTGGCCGTATCCGCCAATCTTACGGCGTAAGCCCTCTTCTAAAAGCGGCCGGGCACCTTGCTGCGCGTCTGGCCGTAGCAGAATCGGCAACTCGTGCGGCCGTACGCCTCGACTTACGGCCGTATGCCGCAACCCTTACGGCCGTAAGTCACCCTTGGTCGGCAACACCGAAATTCTGACGCCACTTACGGCCGTATCTCACCTTCCTTACGGCCTTAACTCACATTCGGCCAAAATGCCCGGCGACTCTTTGGACCACTTACGGCCGTAATGGCCGACCTTACGGCCGTACCGACTTACGGCCGTATCCCGAACCTTACGGCCGTAACTCGATCTTTGGCCAAGGTGAATCAATCCGATAATTCCGATTCCTCGCTACGACTGATGAATGATCCGATATATCATAAGAATGTGAAAGTGAACAAGTCCAACACGAGCCAAAGATGATACTCTCAGTATACGACTACCAATCACGATGAAAATAATAATAATAATACTCCGTCGATCGATGCGGAGATGACATGCCGATCGGATCGATATACGATTACAACATGCCAACAGGTGAACACAAATGAATGAACAAGAATGATGGGTGATTATTAATGAGTGAGAATTCTTGAGTGACAATTACAGATCGATAATTCTTGAATGAAAATGAATGAATTACAACCGGGTATTACATACTCCCCTTAAAATAGTTTCGTCCCCGAAACTAAAGGGTCAAACAACTCGGGATGACTCTCCGCATACTCTCTTCGGTTTCCCAAGTGGCCTCTTCGACTCGTGTCTAGACCACTGAATTTTAACCAAAGGAATCTTCTTATTCCTCAAGCTGTTTGATTCGTCGCTCTAGAACTCGAATAGGGCGTTCCTCATATGAATGATCGTCGGCGATCTCGATTTCGTCGGCCCGGAGTATGTGACTCGGGTCGGCAACATACTTCCGCAATCGAGAGACATGAAACACATTATGAATTCGGCTCAACGCCGGAGGTAAAGCCAATCGATAAGCTAACTCGCCCACTCGATCCAAAATCTCAAGCGGTCCAATGAATCTCGGACTCAACTTTCCCTCTTCCCAAAGCGGAAAATACCTCGACTGGGGATACCTTGACCAAAAGCGTGGTCACCGTCTCGAACTCTAGTGGTCGGCGACGATTATCGCATAGGATTTACGCCGACTGAGCCGTCAACATACGACTCTGATTAAAGCTACCTTCTCCGGGAGGCTATAAGCATATCGGGCTCGGTCGATTGATTCGACAAGTCATCCCAACACAAAGGAGACCGACAACGACGGCCGTACAAGGCCTCGTAAGGTGCCATCTTGATGGAAGCATGCGGCTATTATTATACGTGAACTCGATCAATGGTAGTTGGGCTTCCCAATCGCCCTTCCAATCGAGGACGCATGCCCTCAACATGTCCTCTAATGTCTGAATAGTCCTCTCGATTGCCGTCGGATGAGGATGAAAAGCGGTCTTGAGATTGAGTGAGTTCCCATAGCACGATGGTGATTTCCAAAATGAGACACAAATCGTCGTCACGATCGGAAAGCGATACTCTTAGGAGTACCGTGAAGTCGACTATCTCTTTGATGAGCGATTGAGCAAGTCTCTCGGGACCCCACGTCTCCTTGATCTCAAGGAAATGAGCTGATTTAGTTAAGCGGTCCACGATCACCCGGATCGTATTCATGCCACGACGACTGTCGGCAAACTCGTGATGAAATCCATAGAAATGTCTTCCCACTTCCACTCGGGAATAGGAAGAGGTTTGACATACCGCCGTCGCCGATGTTCAATCTTAACTTGTTGTGAGTTAAGCATCTCGAAAGCAGTGCGACTTCTCGCTTCATATTACTCCACCGGTAATTGTTTCAAGTCCTTGTACATCTTCTTTGGACCGGATGAACAGAATAAGGGGTAGCATGAGCTTCTCTCAAAATCGAGTTTTTCAACTCGTCATTCGCCGGTACGCACAACCGATTCTTAAATCTCAAAAGTCCATCCTCATGGACCACGAATCCAGGGGCTTTCCCCTGAGCCACATCCTCACGGATGCGCAACAATGAAGGGTCTGAACTCTGATTCTCCCTGATTACCTCTTCGAGTGACGATGAAATCTCTAACATACAAAGCTGTCCCTGAACTCGCTGAAGCCAGACCTCGATCTCGGGTCTAAGGAATTCCTGCTGAAGTTCCTTCTGAACTGTTAGACGAGCAAGCATCTGCTCCTGAACGGACTTGCGACTCAAGGCGTCGGCGACAACGTTCGCCTTGCCCGGGTGGTAGAGGATCTCAATATCATAATCCTTGATTAATTCCAACCACCGTCTCTGACGCATATTTAACTCCTTCTGAGTAAATATATACTTTAAGCTCTTATGATCGGTGAATATCGGCGGTGACGCCATAAAGGTAATGACGCGGATCTTCAAAGCGAACACCACTTTGCTAGCTCCAGGTCGTGGGTCGGATAATTAACCTCGTAAGGCCTCAATTGCCGTGAAGCATAAGCAATAACCTTTCCGTTCTGCATGAGCACACATCCGAGACCCTGCCCGGACGCATCACTATAAACCACAAATCCCTCCGTCCCCTGCGGCAAGGAAAGTACAGTCTTTGTCATTAACGGCTCTTGAGTTCCTCAAAACTCTGTGACACGCGTCGGACCACGTGTATTTCTTATCCTTTCGCAAAAGGTTCGTCAAGGTTGAGCAATTTTGGAAAATCCTTCCACAAATCGCCGATAATAACCCGCTAATCCGAGGAAACTCGGATTTCCTTAACATTCTTCGGAGGTAACCAATCTCGAATAGCCTCCGTCTTACGAGTCGACACGAACTCCGTCCGATGAAATTACATGTCGAGAAAAGTCACTTGGACATCGTAACTCGCACTTGGAAAACTTTCCAAAAAGTTGCTCTCGTCTCAACACGTCGAGAACCTGATGAAGATGGGCCTCGTGATCCTCTCGGCTACGAGAATAAATCAAAATATCGTCGATGAAGACAACAACAAACTGATCCAAAAAGTCGATGAAAACCCGATTCATCAATTCCATGAATACCGCAGGTGCATTAGTCAATTCGAACGGCATAACCACAAACTCATAATGACCATAGCGTGTTCGAAACGCCGTCCTCGCGATATCCGACTCTCGAATCCGCAACTGATGATATCCAGATCTTAAGTCGATCTTGGAAAATACTGAAGCTCCCTGAAGTTGATCTAAGAGATCGTCAATACGGGGTAAGGGATACTTATTCTTGATCGTCACTCTGTTCAACTCCCGATAATCAATACATAAGCGAAATGAACCATCCTTCTTCTTGACAAATAACACTGGTGCTCCCCACGGGGACGCACTTGGTCGAATATAACCCTTCGCGAACAACTCTTCAAGTTGGTTCTTTAATTCCTGCATTTCGGTCGGGGCCATCCGGTACGGCGCCTTCGATATCGGGGACGTACCAGGCTCCAACTCAATCGTGAATTCCACATCCCTCTGTGGAGGCAAACCAGGTAACTCGTCTGGAAAAACATCGGCATATTCCCTCACCACCGGAATATCCGTTAACATTACTGATGACTTCTCGGTTTTGGCCATATAGCACCAATAACCGACACATCCCTGATTGAGTAATCTTACTGCTTTCATCAAATTAATGACCTTACCAGAACAGCCGGGATTACCTCCCTGAAACACACATTCCAACCCATCGTCCGAAATGATAGTGACCATACGCTTACGGACACTAATGATGGCATCATGACGATCCATCCAATCAATGCCCAAGATGACGTCGTCCCTCGGCAAATCTACTACGATTAGGTCCGCTGGCCATACACGGCCATGAAACTGAATCGGACAATTCTGAATCTCACGATTACCGATAATTCATCTACCATCAGGTAGTCCAATGACATAAGGCTCACAACTAGTAGCACTACCCAGACGTAGTCTACCCAAACATGACTCGGAAATGAATGAATGCGATGCACCAGTATCGAAAAGAGTGCACACAGGTTGAGATAGAATATCGAGTGTACCTGAGATCATTCGGGCCTCTGGATCATCGGTCTTCTTCATCTCATAAATCCGGGGCTTGCTAGTCCCAGACCTGACGCTCCGTCGATGGCTAAAAGCTCCACCTTTAGTCGCTCCCGTCGTTTTAAACAGCCTGATTGAGTGGCCTGATTCAACGAGCAGACCGCTTAGGTGCCCGAGATGACGTCGAGTAGGTTTGGAGTCCTACGGCAAAAGCGGGCCTTATGTCCCACAATTCCAGTTATGACACGTGACATCTGTCTCGGACACTTAGTCTTGACATGACCAAGATCCCCACGATTATAGCGGTGATGGCGAATCGGCGCTCGTGGATCGAGATTCTGCGGGTTTAGACGACACTGGAGGTCGCTCGAAAGCGAGCCCGCGGGGTTTCTTGAAGGTTGTCGACCGCCTTGGTAGTTACGATTCTTCGATTTCTTGCTAGCGAGACGAAGGTTGCCGCTTAGCAATCTCTTTAGCAAGAAGCTCATAGGTGAGAGCTTTCTCAATGAATTCACCAACGTGGTGCAATTATGATTGAGCAAGCTGTAGTCTCATACGGGGTTTTGACCTCTTGTGAAATACTTGATCTTGTCCGCTTCCGAGTGAATGATAGATGAGGCGAACGGAAGAAGTTCCTGAAATTTCTCGGCAATGGCGAGAACATCCTCGTCTGATGAGGGGTCGGGAGTGAGTAACTCTGACAGCTTGGCCTCTCTGAGTGGGGCCGGATAGTACCTCTCCATCATGATAGTCTTGAACTGCTCCCAAGTACAAGATCCTTCGGTGGGCTTCAACGACAACCACCAAGAATGTGCGCTCTTACCCAGGTAGTAAGCCGCAACAGAAACTTTGTGTCCCTCGGGACACTCTACCATAGCAAACAGCTTCTCGAAATGCTCGAGCCAATGAATGATATCTGCCGGTTCAGACGAGCCCTCAAAAGTAGGTGGCCTCTGGCGAGAGATATCGCCGATGATATTACTCACATTCCTCTCTTGCCTCTGAGGTGGCGGTGGAGGAGCCTGCTGATTTAGATTGACGGAGTTATGCATCGTCTCCATCAACTGAGCCATCTGCGTCATTTGGGCTATCATGCCCTGCATAAAGGCGAGTGGGTCAACCCGGACACCCTCTGACTGAGCCGTGTCCCGGGTACGACTCCCCGATAGTGAATGATCGCGTCCAGGTGAATGAGTGGCGGCGTCACTACTCGATGAGTTAGCATTATTCCTGGCATTTGCGCGTGTATTCGCACGAGTTCTCGGGATTCGGCCCGCTCCACGGCCTCGTCCTCCTCGTCCTCTGCCAGCTCTTTCCATACTGAAGTAGGAAAGTCACATGATGATTATATTTCCCGCATGAATATCACGTTATGATTATATTATGAAATGATGAAAATGAGCATACACGCTCTAATACAGCGATTACATGAATGATTACTTGACGTGACATGATTATCTGATGAAGTTACTGAAATGATTATCTTGAATGAGTTAACAAGATTAATGATTTGATCTTCCTGATCAACAATCAATAATGAAATGATTTGACCGATTAATGAGTTAACTCGACCGTCCCGGTCAACATGACAATGATGATTGAGGATTGCTAATCGATGAATTATGAATGAATGATTAATGCCAGAAATTATACCATGGCATTAGAAATCTTACGCTTCTTGGTCCGATTGGCTCGGCATTTGCACAGTCACACGTGACGCGAAAGTCCAATGATACTAGTCCGATGACGATGATTTCAAACGAGACATGACTTGGAGGGTAGTATTCAAAACCACGCTCCGATACCAACTCTGTAACACCCCAAACTAGGCGGATATTACGGTCCGTGAATCCCCGACTGGGACCCACCAGCAAATGAAAATGATGAATTAAATAATATAATTGTAGTACCGAACCACATTATATTACCAAACACTCCGATAAGGAGTTTAAGTACAACACACCAGACAATATCGAATACTAGTGTATTTTATATGAAGATAAAATACACCACCCTGAATAAGTAAACATTACAAACGGAATTTGCAGCGGAAAATACAAATGACGAAATAATCGAAATGGAAAATGGTGAACAACCGAATGATGGGCCCCCTACTAGTATCACGGGACTCGTCGCCGTCAACATGCTCTTCCGTGCCTTTGCCTTGCCGTGACACGAAAACAAAATCCCCCAACGGTCGATTCTACGTAACAACAATCCTCAAGGGTTGAAAATACACAAACATGATTTAGCGAAGTTATGAAATATCCTTAGTTATGAATTACGCTGAAGAGGAGCATCATAGTACGCCCGTAGTGTTACGTGCAAGTGTACAAGACGGATGACCGGACACACCGTCCTTGTACCTAATTAGTCTCACGGAGGTAATCGTTACCGTGTGCACACCCAATGTATCACTCCCAATACATGGCCATCACGTGCCCGACTAAAAATTCCACACATCCGCACCCGGCCACGCAATATGAACCTGAAGGTCATATGAACAAGAATGACCATAAGGAATATCAATGAATAATACTAATCCGACAAAGTCAAGAATGACTCACCGATACGAAAGTGATAATGAAGTGATTGATAGTTTTCAATGAAATGATTGGAACCGCCGTTCCTCGCTAATGAAATGATTATCCGACAATTACAAGTCTCAAAATGATTAATACAATGATGAATGAGTTATGATTATGAATGATCAACAACAAAAGGAATGAATATCCTTTTAACCGAGTAAGAATCAACTTACACAACAACGATGAAGAATGTACGTCCACGAACAACGTCCTAACCAAGATACTGGTCGCCGAACAACCTTAATTCAATACAATTGAAAACAATCCTATCAATAAAGAATTAAACACTAATATAACGAACTCAAGACGTCGATAAGATTAAACCAAGTTCTTAGGGTCATTTTATCGAACACTTTGAGTCCAACTTCGATCGATTACAACTAAACCTCAACAATACCAATCTCAAATCCCCAAGAAGTGCTTCAAATCAATAAAACATCTCCAATACGATCAATAATCCGTTATGAATATCCAAAAACGTGATTATAACAACAATTAATCGGAAATCCCCAAATCCAACTCGATATTCAAAGTGTTCTTGAATAAATCTCTCAATAATCCAATGAATCCTTATACAAACTCATAATCATATACATATCCCTTCATATAACATGATTATAACGTCCAAAACATTATATCTCGACACATAATCGAAATCCAAGGTGTTGAAGAAATTACCTCTTGAAGAACCAACCACTTCGATCCGATGAACACGAGTTATAACGAGTATCCAAGCTTCCCAAAGGAATGAAGATGATGAAGATTACACACTCAAGTGATTGATGATGATGAAATCACTCTCTCAACACTCTCTCGGATGAAGAAGGAAAAATGAAAAAGTGAGGTGAAATGACCCGCCAAGTCATTGGCATCACGGAAGTTACGGCCAGAACTCGCCCTCTTACGGCCGTAACTTTCCAAGTCAACGGCCTTACGGCCAGAATCGCCAACTCAGACGGCCAGAATCTCGCTTCGTCCGAAAGCTCGCCGGCAGACTTACGGCCGTAATCGATCCCGAGTTACGGCGTACCCGCCTTCAAAAACATCCGCCGACACTTACGGCCGTAGCCGCACACCTTACGGCCGTAACTCGGATGATACGGCCGTATCCGCCAATCTTACGGCGTAAGCCCTCTTCGCCGAAAACGGCCGGGCACCTTGCTCGCCGCAGACGGCCAGAATCGCCAACTCAGACGGCCATTGCCGCCGACTTACGGCCGTATGCCGCAACCCTTACGGCCGTAAGTCACCCTTGGTCGGCAACACCCGAAATTTACGAACGCCACTTACGGCCGTATCTCACCTTCCTTACGGCCGTAACTCACATTCGGCCAAAATGCCCGGCACTGGCCGACCACTTACGGCCGTAGAATCGCCAGCCTTTACGGCCGTATTCGCCGACTTACGGCCGTATCCCAGAACCTTACGGCCGTAACTCGATGCTGGCCAAGGTGAATCAATCCGATAATTCCGATTCCTCGCTACGACTGATGAATGATCCGATATATCATACGAATGTGAAAGTGAACAAGTCCAACACGAGCCAAAGATGATACTCTCAGTATACGACTACCAATCACGATGAAAATAATAATAATAATACTCCCGTCGATCAGTAAACGGAGATGACATGCCGATCGGTAACTGATATACGATTACAACATGCCAACAGTGAACACAAATGAATGAACAAGAATGATGGGTGATTATTAATGAGTGAGAATTACTGAGTGACAATTACAGACTGATAATTACTGAATGAAAATGAATGAATTACAGCCGGGTATTACATACATGACTTTAACTAAATCTATCTCTGTATCATTCCCACAGATTGATACAGGGACTGTAGCTTTCACTGTTCACGCAGATTGGCTTCAAGCTCTTTCTTCACTCGCTTCTTCACACACAGTTTGAAGCTTCGTCTACAATGCTATTCTTCCCACACAGGTCGGAGTACACAAGGATCTTTAGTCCACACAGGGCTAATGATGATCTCAACGATAAGGGTGTAACACTCTAAACAACAGCTTGATCTTTGATACACGATATCAGTAGGCTGTACAGTTTTCGTTGAGGACTTGGTATATTTCTTCGCTTTGAATACTTGCTGTATGCTCACGAAATATACTTGCTCTTGATAGCTAGTTTGTCAGAATCTTGTCAGAGTATGCGCGAGAATGAATGAATCAAGTGAGCAAAGTTCTCTTTCTTGTAGCTATTTATAATCTTGGAATTGTGTCCGTTATAAATATAGACGTTGCTAGTTGGTGAGATGTTGACGTCTCTGATTGGCAGCTTGTTGAATATTTAAATTTAAGCAGATAGAATTTAATGCTTTAGACATTCTTTTTGACTTCGCATTAAATGATCTTCAGCATGTTCAGACTTGTCTAGCTCCGACTGTATTAAATGCTGTCCTATCAGCATTAAATGTTGCTTTAACCGTGAATATTTTATGAACAAACAAAGTGTATTTCACAATGGTTTAAAACTTTCTTTCATCAGTCATGTTGGATGTGTTTTACTTTTCCTAAGTAAAACACCTTCAGTCCGTTTGCTGTATCCAACACATTAAGCTGTAGGCACTGTAGGATGGACTGTAGAAGATCTTCAGGGCTTGTATGGACGGGTTATATGGAGTTTCCAGATAGCTTCCATACTTAGCGATAGTTTGACTCTTTCGACTTCTTTGCTGTATGTTGGCAATTATCAAAACAGGAATGTTTATCCTAATAATTGTTGGGAGTATGCCCTCGAATGCCACTCAGAGGATGATTGAGTGAGGGCATGGTACTTGGAATTATGTAAATCACTAATATAAGTCAATGGATGTTTCTTTATTTACTGGTAGTTACTGGCATTCTTAACTCGTAAATATACATATAGAAACTAGTCCGTGTATTTGAGAGCAAAACGTTCCACTCATATTGTATAAGGGGGTCGGCACTCAAAAGGTTTATAGCTCAAATACTTAATCGTTCGCAAGTCGATGAAACTTGACTGGGCGTTAAGTTTATGTGAAGACTTGTATGACATGTTCTTTGACATGTAGAGTGCCTGTCGAACACTAATGGTTAGTGGGAGCACACGTTATAGGTATGCTAATTGGATTAATATACTCGAACTGACTCACCCTCGATTCGTCACACGGATTTCACTTCGGGACAGTCAATGATGGAATCGAAAGGTTGTGATAGGTATTCATGAACCTTCGACTTGAGGATTTAGTAGGGATATGCTTGTGACGTTGAGATTTTCATTAGAGTAGTTTGACCCTATAAACTAGGAGGTGGGGGTCAACCTCGACGTGCATCTTAACGGGCAAGTAGCAGGTCCTACTGAATACCAAGATAGAATTCTTTCTCCCATTAGTGAGCGGGTTATATGTCCTATGCGGTTATTGGCAGATGAGATCATAAGTCTTTGGCCAAAGCATTGGAGCTAGTTGTATTGGATACATGAGAGCTCAATGATCTCGATTTGCATTAACGCATGCATAAAGTACAAATAGGGTTTGACTGACCGTGACCCTATAACTTGATCGGGACATTTAAAAGAAGGGTTTATACGTATACTAGTATTCACGACATAATGGTTCTTGAATGATCCATTCGCTCTCAGTTGGGGTACAGTGTAGGCCATCAGGCTGGCTAGGTGGTGCTACTACTCTTTGGTTCCTCCCATTGTTGACTGAGACGAACCTACCGAGTCGCGCAATAGGATTGACGACGGAATGAATCGAGCTTAATCTCTCATTATGAATATTAGATATTGGATATCTATTTTGGGACATTGGATGTCTAAATTGATTTATTGGATAAATTAATTTACGGCCTAATTAATTAAATAAATTACCGGGTAATTAATTTAATTCATGAATATAATTATTTCTTGGAGAAATTTATTATGTCATTATGTATTTGATATGATTAATTAATTGGATTAATTAATCGATATGAATACATCGGGACTGAATCGGAGTTTATCTGTTTGGACTCACGGGAGTCCGAAACGGACCGAACTCGTCGGATTCCTTCTAGAGGCCGGCCCCACTTTTTGATCTCTTACCTTTAGTTTTAGTCTTGTTTTGGTGGGTGAAGACTAATCACCTTAGAGGTTTGATATTTCTTAAAATAAGGTATAGTTGATTTTGTGGGATTTGGAACAAGAATATAATGAAGACTATTCCTCACTCTAGCAACAACACATTCAGCCGTGACTTACACTTTGAGAGAGAGAGAATGGTTTTCTCATATGGTCTTCAACTTCATCTTCATCTTGTTCATCCTCTCCTTCAATTTTTCTTAGAGAAATATTGAGAGAAAAATAGAGAGAAAAAGATTAAACACTTAGAGTTTAATAATCTTTATATTCAAGCTCCTATAATCTTGTTCTAGCCGTATCCTTGGAGGATAACGAGATTTAGTCATTCCGGTCGTTTCTCCGGCGCGTGGCAAGTAGGACGCGGTACTTTCGGCGTTGGATCATCCAAGGGCTTGGAGCGGATTGGATTTGTAGAGATCATTCTAAAGCTTGGGGAATAGCTCAAGAGAAGGATACCATTTAATCAACGGACTACAAGGGTATGTTTTCTCACAACTCTTGTTTTTCATTTATATATTCGTATATACGTAGCTCGATCGATCCTCGTAGATATTCAGATCGAATTAATTTTCGTTTTACCGCTTCCGCTGGGCCTTCGTTTTAGGCACCGAATCCCAACAATAATTTCCCCCTTTTTGATAATGCCAAAACTTCTTCAAGATATTTTCTTGATACAGAGAGGCTGTTTCTAAGTCTTCTGTCGAATGATCTGATCTTCAATACTTAGTCTAAAAATGTGAATTGCCTGCAGGCAAGTTCTAAGAAATTGAAATACCTACAAGGTTATGTATTACAACTTTAACTTATGATTGGCGCGCATGCACAATCTTATAGTGTTTGTCTAGGTTAAATAGAACTTAGCTTATGAACATTTCGCAAACAAGTTATTATAGCTTTAAGACTTAACAAGTTTTATACTTCCTTGTTTACAATAGATAAATTCGTAATTAAATAGTAAAATAGTAAATGTAGATCACGAGCTGTAATCTTTCAAGATAATAAATTTTATTGATAATCAGAGAGAGATTACAAGATCTTGAAAAGATAAAGACAAATGCTACCTACTGTATTGGTAAGTAAGCAAACAAAAGAAACAAGTACAGTAAAAAGGTATAGGCTTAACTCCTATACTGAGAATATCTCCAGGGCCTCCTGGCAGGATCATTAGGAGTGCTTTTCCACCAGTTGACTAGGGAGTCCCTGGCTCGATCTCGATAGATAGCTCTTCCTTCAGAGGACTGATCATAAGCAAGGATCTAGTCTCCCAGATAAGTGATCCGTTGTCCTTTTAGGTGCCTGGATTTCATCAGCACTTGCAGAGGGAGCCTTCCTTCTGCTAACAGCCTTGAGAATTCATTTGCGGCATCCTCCGACATCCTGAATTTGTTGAACAAGGCAGACTCCCTGATGAGCATACAGAAGTATCTCATCAGTTCATTATTCTTCCAGTTCTTTGGCTGAGGGCTGTCGATCCGTGGGCAACAAAATCTCGGCATGCTTGTGTACATTGTTCTTCAAAGGAAAGTTGGAATCCTGGAACTCAGGTCGAGAACCAGTTACCCTGTATCCTCTTGGTGCTTGACTAGACCCAGAGGAGGCCAGTCTACCAATAGCAACAGCAACACTCTCTTCCAGTGCTGCATCCTGCTCTCTCTCTCTGTAACCTCCATCTTCTTCCAGCCTCTCTGGCTTCTTCCCCCTTTTTGGTATCATCAATTTCTGATACCTTAGTATGAATTTCCTGTAGGATCTTCATAGCTTCGTCCCATTTGGTCATCAGAGTATTGACTTTTTCTACCAAAGTACCAAGTATCAGAGACATCGTCTATCTTGGGATCGTGCTCAGTGAGTCTGGTACCGGTCTGTTGAAGGGCAACAACCATTTTAGCCTCCGCAATCCTGAGCTTTTCCTGTTATAGTCGAAGGATTTTCTCCTAATGTTGCTTCAGTTGATTGAGCATCTGCCATAATGCTGTAGGCATCATGCGCAACGCGTCCTCAACGTCATTGATAGCAGACTTCAATTTGGGAAGCTCATCCTTGATAGTCTCTTCCATCCAATCGAGTTCTTTCCTGGTGTCATACAGTGCCTCCACTGCGTCTTGCAGGAATCCTGTCTATCGGCCGATAGCATGGAGTTGCTCGATACGGGCCTCGGTGCGTGGGGAGCAAGGGTGCGTGATTTTAGAATCCTCTGGTTCTTCGAGTTGACGAAGAACCACATTATGACGAGGGCGACGTGGTCTGTATTATGGTAAGAAACCATCATCGGAATCGGATTCTGAGCTTACGGAGATGGGATATGCAGGGGCATCTTGAGCGTGAACAGCAGAGGGTGCTCAATGTTCAGTCTCGATGACAGGAGGGACTAATTCGTCCTATTTGGATTGATTGTCAGAAGTTGGAAGTACAGGAGGGACTGAATCCTCCTTCCTACTCTCAGCTTCCGCCTGCTCCGGAAGAGGGACTGATTCCTCTTGGCGGATGGTGCGGGCTGCGTCTTCAAGGTGCGAGACAGGCTGGGCTGCCTGTTCAGGAACTGCTTGCTCTTCGAAAATGACAGGTGTAATTCTCGAGATTTTCGTTCTGGTTATTTTGATTTTTTTTCTTTTTAGACCGGATATTTCTCGGTTGACGAGCGTTGGTATCATTTTCTCATCGACTGATTTTGTGTTTATGGGATCATATATGGTGATTTCTTTCATGATATTGTCATTTCGGATCAATGATGTTGTCCGCGAGCATTTTGTCATGCTCGTTCCGTGCATTTTCGGAAATTTGAGTCGTCGAGTCATGGCGGCTGGGCACTGGCCGGACAGGTGCGCACGAGCATAGCGCACGATCCAGCGCTCGTGCGGCCATGACTGCGCGCGCACGAGCGGGTGCTCGTGCTCCATGCTCGTGCTCATGCTCGGTGCTCGTGCATCTCGGTAGAATCCTAGCATTGGCGCACATGACCCAGCATACGACTGGCCGCTCGTGCGTGTCTGCTCGTGTGCTGCCGGTCAGTATAAATATGATTGGGAGACGATTTCTTCACCCATTTTTTTCACCTAATTCATCTCCTCCGCGGCCAAAACTTGGAGAACACGAAGCCATGGTGTTAACCTCTCAATCCACGAGGTTTTTGAGTTTTTAACGTCGATAAATCATCTCATAACCTCCCCCGATCGACCGAATCAAGGTTAGATTTCTTAAAAATCTAGTTTTGGGGAGATTGGGGATTTTGTTTGATTTCGTCTGTTTAATCCGAATTCACCTAGATTAGTGATGGATTATTGATTATTAAGTTGATTCTACCAATTTTCTTGTTGTCCCATGGTTTGATTACTAAGGATTCGTCGTTTTGGTGAGTTCATAATCGATGCCTTGAAGGTGTCCCATAGAATGTCATAGTGAGGGATTAAGGTTTTTTACGATTATTTTTCTTCATGTGATCGTTGATTGAATGATGATACGATAATATGGTCGAGTTCCTTGTGAAAATCTCGTGTTGAACCCTTCCGTTCGTTGTCTTTGTCGAGATTTCGTAGTAATCGTGTTTTTGTTGTTTTCCCCCGGAGGAGTGTAGGTGTTCGAGGTTTACCGGTGGTGCCGTATTCGTTGGAGTTTCAGTATCGATTATTGAGGCAAGTAACTTGCTTATAGGATTTGTGTCTTATGAATAGAGATTACGTGTTAGGTTTACGATGATTGATTTGCCTCTGTGAATATATATTTCATATGTAGTGAAAATGAACTATTTATACTAATTACTTCGTGTTGGTTGTGTTGTGTTTGATTGTTCATAATTAAGGAACTATGATGGTTGTGATGATTGTGACGATTGATTTTACGCTTGGACATGTATTGTGTTTTATGATGATTATGGAATAGTCGACCGTGTATTGTTCGTGATGATGGTTGAAATGTCGACATCGTGCTATGTGTGCTAGTTGTGTGAGGTTGTGATAATCAATGTGATTGATTGATCATGAACGTGTTTGTATAATGTGAATATAAATGTTGTGCTGTATTGCTAAGTTCACTCGTGTGGGTTCGACGGGGCCTACGAGGATTCATGGCACATGTCCATGGGACCAGAACTTAGTATGTGGTGTTGAGATTATTAGTCGATTGTATTTAGGCCCGAATAGCTTTCATTTTATTTAGGCCTAGCCCACTTGTAACCTTTTCTAGAATCATCTCTTGTAACCTATATATGTGTTTCATGTTTATGGAATGAAGCAATCAAGCAATTATACCATTCAAAATGGTATCGGGCTAAACAAATAATACGATCCTCCAAATATTCTCTCCCCTATTCTCCCTCCCATCCATGCCTATCTCCTATATCTTCCCATTTACCACCGCACCTTCTGTAACTAAACCATACACATCAAACCTTCAAATCAAATGGCTGGTGATGATTCCATCGTCACAAACACGACACCTACATCCACCAATAAAATAATTCCGTTTAATATACCTATACAGTTAAGCCTTGAGAAACATAACTACACCTCCTGGTGTTCTTTCCTCAAAATTCATCTCGGTAACCTTGGCTTAAAAGCCCATATCGAAGGCTCTTCTACAAGCTCTACTGATCCTGAATGGAACAAACAAGATGACTTAGTGAAGGTATGGATCCTCGGTACTCTAGAATAATCTCTCCAAGACCAAGTTGTCGCAACCCCCGGTAATGGTAAAGCCCTGTGGGATCACATTAAGGATATTTTTCATGACAACAAAGACGCGCGTGCAATAACTCTTGATAGTGAGCTTCGATCCATCAAGCTTGGCAGCCTCACCATAAACGCATATTGCACCAAGATTGGAGCCATGGCGGACCGATTGGCTAACCTAAAAGAAAAGGTTAGTGATAAAAATCTTGTTATGTATGCGTTAAATGGGCTTGACGCAAGGTATAAAGGTATAACTCGCCTCATACGTCATAGCAACCATTTACCCACATTCGAAAATGCTCGCAACATGTTGTTGCTTGAAGAATCTAATTTGCAAGAACCTGTTGACCAGGGCAGTAACTACGACAGTAGTAGCTCGTCCCCCACCGTACTTGTGGCAACCAAAACGGACACAAAAGGTATCCACCCTAAAATACAATATTCCGCAACTTTGTAATCACTTTAAAAAAGGGTCGTGTAAATTCGGGGACCGTTGTAAATTTATTCATGACCATAGAAATCGGTCCGGCTTGGCAACCAAAAGGAACACCACTCGGTCACAAACTAGGAACTCTCAACATGTTCCCTGGACTCTACCAGGCCTTTACCAGGCCCGACAATCCTTTGGCCCAACTCACTCTCACCCACAACCCTTTAAATCCCCACGACAGGCCCTATCCAGCCCACCTCAGCCTGCTTTTATGCCGCCCCAATACACCCAAAGCAAGCCCAGCATCAGGCCCAATCTTACCCACAAGCCCACCATGTCGAGCCCATGTACGCCGCACCACAACCTAGTCTGACAAGTGGCCTCCTTGGGCCCGCACCAGGGTATTATCTTTCTCAGGCGACAACATTACCAAGCGCGTTTAGTACAATGACCTTGCAAGATCCTACGTGTGTTGTGTCAAGATTTAACACTTTCCGACCGGCGATCGCCTCCGAGGCCGAGCGACCGACTTACAGGCCGAGCGACCGAGTCACTGCCGAGCGACCAAGGCAAGCCTGCCGATCGACGACCAGGCGACCGAGCCTTAGCCCAGTGGACATGCTAGATCAAGCAACCGAAGGGCCTGTGGCGAATCCCGGTGCCGAGCGATCGACATCAAGGCGATCGCCTCTCAGTACTCGGCGACCGACCCTTGGCGATCGACCGTCTCTCGGCACCTGGCGACCTACACTTGGCGACCGACCCTTGGCGATCTCCATCCACTGGCCGATGGCGACCTCCGAAGACCATCCAGGGACGACCGCCTCATGTCGATCACCACCGATGGCCACCCAGTCGGCGAAGGCCGAGCACCAAGACTGGCACCATGTGCAAAGGGCCGAGACAAGATCCGCGAATCTCGGGCCATTGACCAAAGCCTGACAGATTCCCTCCACCAGCCGACAGGCCGCCGAAAGCTTGTCAGTAGGGCCACATGTTGACTGGCTCCGGACACGTTCTGGCTCCTTATTGGACCGCCCAGCTGGCACCAGCCACTGCATTGGACTTTATTCGGATAGCCAGCATCTCCCTTGGACTTTAGCCTGATGTTCCGTGAGATCGCCCCATTAAAGTATTGGCCGGCAGGCGATCGGCAGAATAATAAAATGGCCGGCAGGCGATCGGCAGCTAAAGAACAGGACCCGGCTGTCCCTATATAAGCAAGGCAGCCTGCACTTGTATTTTCTCTCGGCAATCTCACGATTCAAGCACTCAATACAGAAACAATACTTGCACTTGGCAAACATCCAACTCTTGGCAATGACTTTCTTTCGGTCTTACTTCTCCTACTTTTCTCCTCGAGCGTATCACCCGGGACGAAGAACACCGAGCTTCGCCAAGAGCCGGATCACAGAGTCTTTTACACTCATTGTATTTAGATTTCTCTAATTAATACTTGTATCCACGAATATTTGTATTAATAACATCTCGCGAGCATTCAAGCCCGGCCTAACAAACCCGCAAATCTTGTATTATTTACCTTCTCTAAGTGCTCCCGCATTTGTTTGTTGTCCGTCTTCCAAAGTATTAATCTTCGGATAAATATTTTGGGCAACAACAATTGGCGCTAGAAGGAGGGTATCCAACCTCGATTTTTACACCTACCGTCCCAAGAACACTCACTGTTCTCGGGCGGATATTTGAAGTGACACTCACCGCACTTCAAAAGAAATCCTTCAAAACATGTCTTCCGCCTCCGTCGAAGAAAGCCGCTGCCGCCCGGCTGCACTTGCCTGGCCCTGGCCCGAGCCGCAGCCGATGGTGGAAGGCCGCCGCGTCGAGACGCTCGATCCTGCCCCGACGGCGGCCCGAAGCCTCTCGCTCGATCGGTTCGAACCAATGAACAGATCGAAGAGGCCATAGCCGCCTTCAGAACGACGGAGTGCCTCGACGCGCCTCCTGCCGCGCCCCGGCCTCTCGCCAAGATCAAGCGGAAGCTTAAGGCACTACCGCCGAGCAAGCGGCAGGAGGCTCTCGCCCGCAAGAAGAGGCGCTCGGCACGGGGCACGCCTCGTCTCGATCGCTGGGCCGACCCGACTCAGCGACCGGGCGCCCGGCCTCCTACGAGACGACGGAGTTGGTGTCCGTCACCAGAGCTCGGCCTACCCGGCTCCCACAAGACGATCCAGGCCGCCTCGGCTCCCGCCGCCAAATTCCCGAGGTCGGCAGCAGCGGGGGTCCGAGATCGGTTCACGATCGCCTCGGCCCCGCCTCCCAAAGCCGATCCGCAAGCAATGAGCCGCGGCGATCGCCGCAATGCAACGCCGATTGACGACATGAAGGTGCTCCCGCAATCCGGCAAGCGCCACCAGACGATCGCCCGCCGAGCGAGCCGCTCGCGATCGACATCGAGCTCGCCGGTGCGGACACGATCGCCCCTCCTAAGACACCGTGTACCAAGGGCGATCGACCCCCAAGCACACTGCACAAGTACAACATCTACATGACCGGGTGTGGGGCGTCGGACGCGACCAGTGCCGGATGTTCCTCCGACATCGACGACTCGCCACCGGTGGTACACTTCATTGCCACCTCGGTCCATCGCCTTTAACGAGCGGGCGCACGTCTTCACGGAACACTTCGCCACCGTGGTCTCCCGGCCAGAAGGTCGCCATCGCATGATGCAAATCAGGCAAGGAGAACAGGAGTCCGACTCGGACTACATCGACCGGGTTGACACGATCATCCTCAACGGCGAGCCCGTAAGCGATGAGACCGCCCTCTACGCTGTCCTAGGAGGTTTTCAGGGTTTCTCGCCTATGTTCAGGCATCTCACGAAGACCCTGCCGACGACCTACGCAGCCTTCCGGGCTAGAGCCGCGGATTTCCTGTCCAGACAAAGGCTTCTTCTCAGCCTAGGAGTAGACCGATCGGCGCCCGTGCGACGGCCTCCAGTCTACCAGCCCGATCGCTACTACCCAGCAGAGCCGGAGGACTCGATCCCCGCCTACAGTCCATTCTAACATGAGTGACTAGCCGCCGCCCGATCGCCAAGTTCGACCTACGAATGAAGCGATCGGCCGCCGAGCGACGATCGCCAGTCTTCCGGCCAGATCGCAACATCATCAGCAACCCGGCGGACACGATCGCCAACTACAGTCCAGCATATAACATGACGGACTAAGGCATAAGATCGCCTCCACCGCACATCATAAAGCCATGGCCCTGGCAACATGGAACCGGGCCGCTTCGCCATGCAAGGTCCTTTCGCCGAGATCGCCCGCCCTTCGTTTAAATACGAGGCCGGGCGTAGTCGGAGGGCCCTCCAACATTAATCGGTGGACTCATTCCACAACCCCGTCTCAACGTACACCGTCGAGGTCGGCCATCTCCATGGTCAAGCCGAGGTGGAAGCAGAGCTAACAAGCCGCGGGCGTGGAGTCGATTCATCCAACGCTGCCCCGCGCAAGGACTCCTCTAGACCGAGACCGCACGCCTTTCGTTGAAAAACAAGGCGAGGCGCAGCCTAACAGAGGACCCTCATAATAAAGTGAGCCACGAGGCACTCATTGTCTTTGTGCACTAAGACACGGTCATGGGGTCGGTCCATCGATCTCCGCGACTGTGCACGATTCTCAAGCAAGCGAAACCACCAAGTTTCCGTGGGGATCGCCAATGTTGTTTTTTGCTGGTACAAGACCGAAAGATAGCTAAGCCAATCGACTATGATAGCCCAAGTCCAAGTCCTCAGTCAGCTCAGATCGCCCGTCCTCATCCATACACGATCACCAGCAAGAACCACCTCGCCCCATGTCTTCAACATAGGAGCAAGCTGGGGGGCAATTGTTGTGTCAAGATTTAACACTTTCCGACCGCGATCGCCTCCGAGGCCGAGCGACCGACTTACAGTGCCGAGCGACCGAGTCACCGCCGAGCGACCAAGGCAAGCTCGCCGATCGACGACTGTGCGACCGAGCCTTAGCCCGGTGGACATGCTAGATCAGCCAACCGAAGGGCCTGTGGCGAATCCGGTGCCGAGCGATCGACATCAAGGCGATCGCTCGGCACTCGGCGACCGACCCTTGGCGATCGACCGTCTCTCGGCACCTGGCGACCTACACTTGGCGACCGACCCTTGGCGATCTCCATCCACTGGCCGATGGCGACCTCCGAAGACCATCCAGGGACGACCGCCTCATGTCGATCACCACCGATGGCCACCCAGTCGGCGAAGGCCGAGCACCAAGACTGGCACCATGTGCAAAGGGCCGAGACAAGATCCGCGAATCTCGGGCCATTGACCAAAGCCTGACAGATTCCCTCCACCAGCCGACAGGCCGCCGAAAGCTTGTCAGTAGGGCCACATGTTGACTGGCTCCGGACACGTTCTGGCTCCTTATTGGACCGCCCAGCTGGCACCAGCCACTGCATTGGACTTTATTCGGATAGCCAGCATCTCCCTTGGACTTTAGCCTGACAGCCCAGGAGATCGCCCCATTAAAGTATTGGCCGGCAGGCGATCGGCAGAATAATAAAATGGCCGGCAGGCGATCGGCAGCTAAAGAACAGGACCCGGCTGTCCCTATATAAGCAAGGCAGCCTGCACTTGTATTTTCTCTCGGCAATCTCACGATTCAAGCACTCAATACAGAAACAATACTTGCACTTGGCAAACATCCAACTCTTGGCAACAGCTTTCTTTCGGTCTTACTTCTCCCGGCCTTTTCTCCTCGAGCAGATCACCGGCGGGACGAAGAACACCGAGCTTCGCTCAAGAGCCGGATCAGCAGAGTCTTTTTACACTCATTGTATTTAGATTTCTCTAATTAATACTTGTATCCACGAATATTTGTATTAATAACATCTCGCGAGAGCATTCAAGCCCGGGCCTAACAAACCCGGCAAATCTTGTATTATTTACCTTCTCTCGGAAGTGCTCCCGCATTTGTTTGTTGTCCGTCTTCCAGCAGTATTAATCTTCGGATAAATATTTTGGGCAACAACAACGTGGAACATGGATACAGGTGCTTCTTCCCATTTAAATTCCAATGCAAGTAATTTAAGTACACTTTTTAACACGCGCTTATTCCCATCTGTACACGTTGCCGACGGGAATTCTATTCCCGTCACCAACACTGGCCATAACATTATTCCATCATTTCATCGCCCATTTCATTTACATAATGTTCTTGTCACACCCAATATAATTAAAAATCTCATTTCAGTCCATCAATTTACTAGAGATAATAATTGTACAATTGAATTTGATGCCTTTGGTTTTTCTGTGAATGACTTCTGGACTCGCCATATCCTCCTTCGATGTGATAGCTCCGGTGATCTCTATCTCGTCACCAAACCGCGGACTACTCCTACCGCTCTTCTCTCCACAAACTCCTCCACATGGCACCAACGCCTCGGTCATCCCGGTGATGAAGTGATACGGTCTCTTGCTTCTCGTCACTTTATTTCGTGTAATAAAGAAAAGTCTCCTCATGTTTGTCACGCATGCCAACTTGGCAAACATGTGAAGCTTCCTTTTCATAGTCCCAAGTCTATTGTTAAACATTGCTCTGATATTATTCATTCCAATTTATGGACATCTCCTATTACTAGTAAAAGTGGTTTCAAATATTACGTATTATTTTTTGATCACTTCTCTCATTACTTATGGATTTACCCACTTCGAAATAAATCTGACATGCTTGATAAATTTCTGCATTTTCGTAATTATGTTAAGAACCAATTTCAATGCGAAATAAAAAGTTTCCAATGTGACCATGGCGGTGAGTTCGATAATAACTGCTTACATAACCTTTTTGCTAAACACGGCATCACATTTAGATTCTCTTGCCCAAAAACCTCTCAACAAAACGGAAAAGCGGAACGCATGATTAGAACCATCAACAATGTCATTCGTATGCTCCTGTTTCAAGCCCACCTTCCCCCCACCTTTTGGGTCGAGGCTCTACATATGGCCGCTTATCTCCTCAACCTTTTACCCTCTACATCCATCAACAACGAAATTCCCTACACTCGACTGTTTCACAAAACACCCGACTACTCCAACCTACGTATCTTTGGCTGCCTTTGCTACCCTCACCTTCACTCACCACATAAACTTACCCCACGCGAAACACCTTGCATTTTCTTGGGCTATCCCGCCTATCACCGTGGTTTTCGATGCCTTGACCTTGAAACAAACAAAATTTCACTTTCCTGCCACGTCACTTTTGACGAAACTCAATTCCCCTACCGCTCAATGACACCCAATTCCCCACCTTCCTACACCTTCTTAGACACTACTATACTCACTCAACCTCTTACCTCAACTCCATTACAAACCGAACCACATACACACACTGAACCCACCACACCTGCCAGCCCAACTCCCATCAATACACCACAACCCAACATCCCCCTACCAGAACCGCCAAATCCACCATCTCCAAACCCATAGCCTCCCAACGAACAACCCCGTACTCACCGGATGGTCACTCGGTCGCAATCAGGCATTGTCAAACCCATTGACCGTCTCTCCCTTCACACTACTTCTATCTCACCACTACCTAAATATCCATTCCTCGCTCTCCAAAACCCTCATTGGAATAATGCTATGCATGATGAGTATAATGCGTTAGTTAAAAATGGTACTTGGATTCTTGTACCATGGCCCATTGGTATTAATTTGGTTCGATCTATGTGGCTGTTTAAGCGTAAATTTCATGTTGATGGATCTCTGAGTCACTATAAGGCGCGTTTGGTTGCCAATGGTAGTAGTCAGCAACTTGGTATTGACTGTGACGAGACTTTCAGCCTAGTGGTCAAGCCAGCCACCATCCGCACAGTCCTCAGTCTTGCGGTAACTCGTAAGTGGCCCATTCACCAGCTTGATGTTAAGAATGCCTTTCTTAATGGGGATTTATCTGAGACTGTATATATGCACCAACCACCAGGATTTGTGTTCCCCCGGTACCCCCATCATGTATGCCTTCTGCAGAAGTCTTTATATGGTCTGAAACAGGCACCCCGTGCTTGGTTTCAGCAATTTGCAGGTTATGCCACTCGTGTTGGATTTTACCATAGTCGTTGTGACTCTTCTCTATTTATCCTTCGTCAGGGATCTCAGGTTGCTTATTTACTTATCTATGTGGATGACATTATTCTTACAGCTTCTTTTACAGCTTTGCTACAGTAAGTCATTGCTTCTCTACACAGTGAGTTTGACATGACTGCCCTCGGGGCACTTAATTATTTTCTTGGTATTTCTGCTACCCGCCACTCTACAGGGTTGTTTCTGTCCCAGAAGAAGTATGCTATTGAGCTTCTTGAGCATGCTCACATGACTAACTGTAACCCTTCAAGAACACCAGTTGATACGGACTCCAAACTGGGTCCCGAAGGTGTTCCAGTTCAGGACCCCACTTTATATCACAGTCTTGCAGGTGGTCTTCAGTATCTCACATTCACTAGACCAGATATATCCTATGCAGTGCAACAGATTATTCTCTACATACATGACCCTCGTGAACCTCATTGTGCTACCCTTAAGTGTATCCTTTGCTATTTCGTGGAACTCTGGATTTTGGATTTCACTTGTACTCTTGTACTACCACCTCTCTTGTTGGATATACAGTTGCGGATTAAGCAGGCTATCCTTCGACAAGACGGTCTACTTTAGGTTACTGTGTCTTTTTGGGAGACAATCTCCTGTCTTGATCTTCTAAGCGCCAGCAGACTATCTCCCGTTCCAGTGCTGAGGCTGAATACCGGGACGTTGCTAATGTCATCGCTGAGACTGCATGCTTCGCAACCTCCTACGAGATTGTCTACTGTGACAATTTTAGTGCCATATATAGGTCCGCCAATCCAGTTCAACATCAACGGACTAAACATATTGAGATCGACATACATTTTGTCGGTGACATGGTTACTGCTGGTCAGGTTCGAGTTCTCCATGTGCCCTCCCACTATCAGTACGCCAATATCTTCACCAAGGGTCTTCCTTCAGCATTATTTGAAGAGTTCCTATCCAGTTTGAGCATCCGGCTTCCTCCCGCTCCAACTGCGGGGGAGTATTAGTCGATTGTATTTATGCCCGAATGGCTTTCATTGTTTTTAGGCCTAGCCCACTTGTAACCTTTTCTAGAATCATCTCATGTAACCTATATATGTGTATCATGTTTATGGAATGAAGCAATCAAGCATTATACCATTCAATAGAGATCCAATCGTGCGGGTCTGACGAGGCCTACGATGACACATGACACAGGTTCATGAAGTCAGGACACAATACGTCCAACCATACGGGTTCGATGGGACCTACAGTGACACGTGACACAGGTTCATGGGGTCAGGACTGGTTGTTGTGATTGATATGTTTGATTCCAACCGTGCGGGTTTGGCGGAACTTATTGGTGGCACGTGACACAGGTTCACGGGGTCAGGACTGTTTATTGTGATTGATATGTTTGATTCCTTCCATACGGGTTGTCGAAGAGACTCGTGGCAGGAGATCATGGAGTCATGATTATGTTTTGATAAATCAAAGTTTTGAAAGAAAGTTTTTGAGAAAAGAATGTTGGGCCGATCCCCACGAAATTGGGGAAATATTTTCGTACTGTAAATTATTGATATACGGATTGAGATTTGGGCTAAGTCCCTAAGATTTCTGAAAAGGTCTTGAAATCCAGGACTCGAGGTCCTAAAGGCTTTGTGTTTCTAAAGTTTTCCTGAGACAATGATTTTATTTTGAAATGTTTCATAGCTTGTTTTATTTTACTAAAACCTCTCGGGAATGTTTTGGTAGTTTATGGTCGTATCTGATTCGTGGTTACTATTTGCTTGTTACATTTTGTATAGCATGATACTTGTACTAGCCATTCAAATGCTAACCCGTTAAATGGGGAAACTGCTTTTCATGCATTTCAGGTATACTCTGTTCGAGGGAGCAGTCACAGGATCGACACGTAAGATAATGAGCTACGATAGTAATCAAGAGTGAGATTTAGGTTTGGTTTTGTCGTGCTGTCAAGTTGTAATTAGTCTTCCGCTGTACTGCATTTCTACCCCTGCGTGGGTGTTGTTGTAAAGAGTTATTTTTATTTAATTGAGTTGTGAGACCTCATCGGTCTATGAAGTTTACGTGTATTTGCCCTTAACGGTTTGTTTTTTTTATTGTTTGATCCGTAGGGTCAAGCCTTTGGTCATTTTGTGATGTTTAGCCTGGTAGGTCCTCGTGGTAAGGGTCTACGGCGTGTAATATTCCCATGTGGATTTGAGGGTGTTACATTTATGGTATCATATCTTAGGTTGTGAAAACCTAGGCGGTAGGGTTGAGTCGAGTCGTGATTTGTCGAGTCATTTTTTGTCGGGTCATCTGAGTTGTCCAGTTATCCGAGTTGCACGATGGTACAATATGTCGTCTAAGTTTTTGGTTGAGATTACTATCGTGGGCGGCCATCATCTTCATGCGACCTGTGAATGTAAGTCTCCTCATTTATGTGAGATATTTATGCTTTATAATTTCGATTATGTACATGTCATAAAACCCATGTTTGATACATGTGATATACCACTTGTGTAGTGAGTGTGATGTATTGATGGTTTGGACACTGAGTGGTGCAGTATGATGTGAAAACTGTGAACCTTGATGTGTTCCGGGCAATGTATCGATGACAGAGTTTGTTGAAAAACTTGGATGGATGGTTTTGACGTGTGTATTAACTTGGTGGCCACAACTTGTATTTGATAGGATTGGTGATCCTGTTTGCCGCTTGTGCATGTGGTTTTAAATCCAGTTGTTTTTGAATAGTTGTAATTATGTCCACTGCGTGTTGGTTTGAAAATGGTTTTCTGAAAGATTTCTTGGGCTTGAGTATGTTTGAGGAAAAAAATCGATTTTTGAAAATATTTTGATGGTGTGGGTAAACAACGGTTTAAAATGGATTTTGACATTGGTTGAACTTTGACGAGCTGGTCATGTATTTTCAAATAACACCTTCAAACAGTTTTTTAAAGATGTGTTTTAAAGTATTTCGGACATTGTAAAGTATTATCTCATTTTTGGAAATGTTGAAAGGATTTTGGAAAAATTTTGATTTGCAAAACGACTTTATTTTCAGAATTGAGAACATTCGATGTATTCGTGTGTTGAGGTTTTGTCATTGCAACAAGCTTGTTATGTTGTTATGATCGTCGGAGAATTTTGCAGTGATTCTAAGTGTCGGGATACGTTGTTAGAAATCGATCCTTAACCTTCGGAGCCGTTTTGAGGCTGTTGAGTTAATGCTGCTGTCCTACAGCTAGTGGTTACGGCCGCAGGCTTGTGACTGTCACGGCCGTAATCTTGTTGTTACAGCTGTATCTGTGCTCTGTATCGGTCGTTGGATTTTTGTCATATGGCCCATCAGTGGCGACCGTAAACTTTATTAATTGTAGCAGTAATGTTTGTACTCAGTTGCTTATCCTATATGGATATTATTGTTGTGTTATTAATTGTTGCCATTTATTGTATGTGCATTGTGGAATTAGTTGGGTGAGTCAATTATGTGATGTTATGCTTCCTTGCATTGAGTAATTATTTGTTCACTATGCCGAGAGGCCGAGGCGGAGGACGTGTACATGGTCGTAGACGTAATCAGGAGCATGAGAAGGCGACTCGCTCGTTGTCGAGTGCGAATCAGCTTAGTACAGATGGTCGGGATGACCAGTCACGTGATCAGGAGCAATCAGCTGGAGGTAATGTTGATGTTGGCGCCACCACCATCCTTCGTCAGGTGGGTGATCAGTTGGCGCAGATGAATCAAGCAGTGCACCGGAATGAGGCCCTCGAGGGGGATAATGGAGCTAGTAGGTGGTTACGAGATGTGATGAAAATGTATCCGCCTCATTTTGCGAGATCATCTGACTTGTTAGGTTGGGAGAACTAGATCTTCCAGTTAGGAAGAATATTTGATGCTGTTGCATGTCCCGATGAGAGGAGAGTACCTATTGCTCATTATCTTCTTGATAAAGAAGCCGCAGACTGGTGTCAAGCCGTAGCGCCTACAAATCGTACATCTACGTGGGCTGAGTTTAAGACGGTCATGGAGGCAGAGTATTGCCTGTTGCCTGTCCGTGAACGCAGGATCGTTGAGTTTTTCTCGGCTATGCCCCAGGATGTGTCGATATCCAAGGCGATAGTCAATTATAATCAGTAGCTGAGTTATATCCGTGACCAAGTGAGAAGTGAAGAAGACAAGATCTGATACTTCAATATGCGCATGAAACCCTATATCCGTGAGAGTATGGCTCCAATAATGCGTACCACTTTGAAAGAGTATCAGGATCGAGCTTTATCCATCGCGATGGCTGTTTTTGTGTCAGAGGCTAGTTCGGGAAGTAAGAGACAGAAGACCTCGAGTAACTTTTCTATAGGTCAGAGAAGTGATTTCTGTGAGCTTGTTACTTTGCATTATCCTCCTGGGAAGACTTCTCGCTCGTTTGATCCATCTAACCGTATTACTCCGGTGGCGAGTAAGGTGGGCTGTACAAATATGTGTTTCAACTATAGCCGTGTGGGTCATACTCGGAAGAATTATCGCCCGCCGCAGGTTAATTGTTTCAAGTGTGGTCATTTGGGACACCAAGCGGTGCATTGCGAGTCTGTCATTGAGATGTTCGGGGACCGGAGTCCCGCTCATACTCGTGGAGGACCCAGTAGTGCCCAGTAATGTTATTGCGTGTTATATTATAGGTTATGTCTCGTGTGGAGAATTATTTTTGTTGCTTGAATGATTTTGTCTTTTTGATGTCGTTTTGATATTTTTGTTTAAGTTTCAGGACGAAACTTATTTTTAATGGGGGAGAAGGTAATACCCGAGATTTTCGTTCTGGTTATTTTGATTTTTTTTTTCTTTTTAGACCGGATATTTCTCGATTGACGAGCGTTGGTATCATTTTCTCGTTGACTGATTTTGTGTTTATGGGGTCGTATGTGGTGATTTGTTTCATGATATTTTCATTTCAGATCAATGATGTTGTCCGCGAGCGTTTCGTCGTGTTCGTTCTGTGCATTTTCGGAAACTTGATTCGTCAAGTCATGGTGGCTGGGCAGTGGCCAGCCAGGTGCGACACGAACCGGCCAGGTGCGCACGAGCAGGGCGCACGATACGGTGCTCGTGCGGCCCTGACTACACGCGCACGAGAGGCTGCTCGTGCTCAGTGCTCGTGCGTCTTGGCAGAATCCTGGCATTGGCACGCACGACCTGGTGCACGACCGACCGCTCGTGCGTGTCTTCTCGTGTGTCGCCGATTAGTATAAATATGATCGGGCAGACGATTTCTTCACCCACTTTTTCACCCAATTCATCTCCTCTGCGGCCAAAACTTGGAGAACACGAAGCCATGGTGTTAACCTCTCAATCCACGAGGTTCTTAAGTTTCTAACGCCGATTAGTCGTCCCATAACCTCCTTCGATCGACCGAATCAAGGTTAGATTTTAAAAAAATCTAGTTTTGGGGAAATTGGGGACTTTGTTTGATTTCATCCGTTCTATTCGAATTAACCTATATTGTGATGGATTATTGATTATTAAGTTGTATTCTACCAATTTCCTTGTTGTCCCATGGTTTTATTACTAAGGATTCGTCGTTTTGTTGAGTTCCTAATCGACGCCTTGAAGTTGTCTGGTAGAATGTCATAGTGGGGGATTTAGGTGTTTTACGATTATTTTTATTCGTGTGATCGTTGCTTGAATGATGATATGATAATAGGGTGATGCGAATTCTCACAATCCCGTATCATAGGGTCTAGTTCCTTGCGAAGAGCTTATGTTGAACCCTTCCATTCGTCGTCTTTGTCGAGGTTTAATAGTAATTGTGTTTTCGTTGTTTCCACCGGAGGATTGTAGGTGTTCGAGGTTTCCCGGTGGTGCTGTATTCGATGGAGTTTCAGTATCAATTATTGAGGCAAGTATCTTGCTTATACAATTTTTGTCTTGTGAATAGAGATTACGTGTAAGGTTTACGATGATTGATTTGCCTCCGTGAATATATATTTCATATGTAAAAAATGAACTATTTATACTAATTACTTCGTGTTGGTTGTGTTGTGCTTGATTGTTCATAATTAAGGAACTATTATGGTTGTGATGATTGTGTCGGATTGATTTTACGCTTGGACATTTATTGTGTTTTATGATGATTATGGAATAGTCGACTGTGTATTGTCCGTGATGATGGTTGAAATGTCGAAATCGTGCTATGTGTGCGGGTTGTGTGAAGTTGTGATAATCAATGTGATTGAATGATCATGAACGTGTTGGTATAATGTGAATATGAATGTTGTGTGCTGTATTGCTAAGTTCACTCGTGTGGGTTCGACGCAGCCTACAAGGATTCATGGCATAGGTCCATGGGATCAGAACTTAGTATGTGGTGCTGAGATCCAATCGTACGGGTCTGACAAGGCCTACGATGACACATGACACATGTTCATGGAGTCAGGACACAGTACGTCTAACCTGTTGGAAGTGAAAACGCAGCGGAAGCGAAGTTTGGGAAATTTGGTAATCACGTTTTACGCATCCACAAGCATAAGATCTATTTAGGCATGCTAATTAATTAATTAATAAGACTAATAAGCAATTTAAATATCATTTATTATTTATTAAATAAATATGTCCGTTATATAAATATCCTAATCTAGATCTAAAAGATCATAGGATATTACCTTTGAAGCGAATTGGTTGCTTTCGTCTTGATCACCTTGTATTTCCACCTTTAGATCTTCTAGAGTATAATCCGCCTTAACCCGGACGTTGTGTGGGCAACGAGCTACCGGATCTTTCTTGGACAACTATGGGATCGGACGAAATTTTATCCCTCACAATTCTCGATTTTCTTTTCTTCAAGTAATTCCGATATGTAGCAAGAATTAAAGTGTTCTCTCAATTGTGGAATCAAAGACACAAGTCAAGATCCACAATTAAACACTTAGAAGAAAAAAACGAAATTTCATGTGTATGAATAATGCTAAATCGGACAACACCCATAAGTCCTATATATAGGCTCTTGGACTACTACTAGGGATCTTAAGGAGGATTATGGATGGACTCCCATAAATTCATCTTACCTTATTAGGACTCTTCCTAATATAATGAATCTATTAATATCAACTTAGTCCATTGAAAGGTTGATATTGCATTTCCTACTAAAATCCCAAATTACGAAATTGGGCTCCTTATTAAATATATTATTTCTCGTGTTTAAGATATCGAATGTCCATTAATTAATTATAAGCTACTGACAGCTTTAATTAATTAATATCTTATCCAAGAGTAGTACCACTCGAACCTTATTATATCGGAATTAAATCCACCTGCAGGGTTTAATATAATAATCATTATCGATCTCCTCAAGGGGACATCATCAACCCGCACGAGCCGGGACATGATTTCTAATAATAATAATAACTGTCGTATAAATAATATTATTGCCCAAGATACGAGGCTTATTGAGTCGATCATTTTGACTCACACCCATGGTAAATCAAAGTCATAAGTATTATAAATACACAATTAAATATTATATACTTAGAATTTGGAAATAATAATTATCCGAGATTTACGTTCTTCTTACAGTCAGTACAGAAGACACTATCTCACCTCAATCTAGTTCAACGTATGCAAATAGGCTAATGCATGCTAATAGTCAAGACCAACTACTCTCAAGCATACACTACAACCTTTTATATAATTTGTCTAATAATTATATAGGTTGTGAACTATTATATTATTTTATAAGGCACCGATAATGTGATATTCCGTGTGATACCAAGACACCACATTATCTACAATATAAAATAATTAGACATTTCATTTGCATAACCATAACGTGAATAAATATGCAAAACATGTGATTAAATATAATTAATATTCTCATAGGTAGTAACAGGAAAATTAGGTAATACAAGCATAAAGTATGTTTTGCAGTATACAATCCTAACAATCTCCCACTTATACTCAAAGCATGCTTTTAAGTATACTACTCTATTACATAGTCTCTCATTTCTCCTTATACTCAAAGCAAAGCTGCCATACACCGTAATCCCATTCCTTCCACATGCCTTTCAAAAAATTTTGAGGGTAGGACTTTTGTGAAAGGGTCAGCAAGATTATCTTCCATTGCAACCCAGGCTACAACTACGTCTCATTCCTTTACGAAGTGTCGTATGATGTGGTACTTGCAGTTGATATGTTTACTTGCCTTGTGGGCTCGTGGTTCCCTCGAATTTGCGACTGCACCAGTATTATCACAATAAAGTGTAATACCCTCTGGCAAATCGGGAATCACATCTAAGTCCTGTAGGAAGTACTTAAGCCACACTGCCTCCTTGGCTGCCTCAGAGGCTGCCACGTACTTGGCTTCCATGGTAGAGTCCGAGATGCATTTCTGCTTCACACTCCTCCAACTAATGGCTCCACCTCCCAGGCTAAACACATAACCCGAAGTAGACTTGGACTTTTCTTTGTCCGATGAAAAATGTGAGTCGGTGTAACCCACCGGACACATGTCGTCTGATTGATATACAAGCATGTACTCCCTAGTCCTTCTCAGGTACTTGAGTATGTGCTTGACAGCAATCCAGTGTCCTGGTCCTGGGTTTGACTGATATCTAGCAGCCATGCCTACGGCATGACAGATATCTGGTCTAGTGCAAAGCATATCATACATGAGACTTCCCACAACATATGCATAAGGGACCATCTTCATGTCATCTATCTCCTTTTGTGTCTTGGGACACATATCCTTAGATAGTTGAATTCCATGTCTGTAAGGTAGAAAACCTTTCTTGGAATTCTCCATGCTAAACCACTTTAGCACTGTATCGATATAGGATGCCTGGGATAAGTACAAAATCCTTTTCTTCCGATCACGAAAGATCCTGATTCCAAGGATGTGTCATGCTTCTGCTAGGTCCTTCATATCAAACTGCTCAGATAGCCATACCCGTACGTCCAACAATTCCTTCACGTTGTTTCAAATCAGAAGGATATCGTCTACATATAGTACAAGAAACACCAACACATTTCTATTGCACAACTCTCACTCGGACATTGGACGAATCCATATGACTGGACAACTTCATCAAAACGAGTGTTCCAAGATCTAGATGCTTGCTTAAGTCCATAAATGGATCTCTTAAGCTTGCACACCAAGTGCTCTTCTCCTTCAGCAATGAATCCCTCTAGTTGGCACATATAGATTTCCTTGTCTAGACTTCCATTCAAGAATGCAGTCTTGACATTCATTTGCCAAATCTCCAGATCCAAATGCACAGCTATAGCTAAAAGAATCCAGATTGACTTAAGCATGGCTACTGGCGAAAAGGTGTCATCATAATCGATACCCACTTTCTGAGTGTAACCTTTTGAAACAAGCCTCTCTTTGAAGGTTTCAACCTTCCCGTCACATCCTTTCTTTCGATTGTAGGCCCATTTACTCCCAATAGCTTGTACACCATCAGGTAGCTCTAATAACTCTCACACTTGATTGGAATCCATAGATCCCATTTTTGATTCCATTGTTACTTGCCAGGAGTCAGCATCTTTATCTTGGATTGCCTCCTTGTAGGTCCAGGGATCTGATTCATCTTCGCCTGGGATTGAGTCCGAAGACTTTCTCACGCCTATGAATCATTCCGGCTGATGAACAGCCCTCCCACTACGAGGAGGCAAATCCTGAGTTGGAGTAAAAGTTTCAGAATCAATACGTGGTGCAGTGTTAGTTGGCGCTTGTACGATTGGTATAGACGGAGTCTCGCCCCTCAGCCCTTCCAGAATTATCTCACTCATGGGTTTGTGACTAATCATATAATCCTCCTCTAGGAATCGGGCATTGGTGCTAACAATGACCTTCTGATCCTGGGGACTATAGAACAAGCCACCATTCGTTCCCTTAGGATATCTTACAAACACTCGCACATCTGTACGAGATACCAACTTATCAGCTTCCTTATTCAGCACATGTGATGGAGTACCCCAAATCCGAACATTTCCTAGACTGGGCCTACGCCCACTCTACAGTTATGTGGGTGTTTTTGGAACTGATTTCGAAGGCACCAGGTTTAGAATGTACGCCGTTGTTTCTAAGACATATCCCCAAAACGAAATAGGTAAATCTGAATAACTCATCATTGATCTAACCATTTCTAAAAGAGTCTTATTCCTTCTTTCAGCCACACCATTTTGTTGTGGAGTTCCCCTCATTCGCCAAGAAATCCAAAAACTCTCCACTAAGGTATTCGCCACCACGATCAGATCGTAGTGACTTGATACTCTTCCCATGACGCTTCTCCGTTTCTGCCTTGAAGTCTCTAAACTTTTAATAGGCTTAAGACTTACGTCGCATCAAATAGATGTATCCATATCTCAAATAATCATCTATAAACGTGATGAAGTATTCGAAACCACCTCTAGCATGGACATTCATTGGACCACATACATCCGTATGAACCAATTCTAACACATTGTGAGCACGATTTCACTTGGTTTTAAAAACCCTTTTTGTCATCTTACCTTCCAGACAGGATTCACAAATTAGAAATGACTCAACTTGGAGATAATCTAATGGGCCATCATCTACCAATCTTTGAATTCTTCCAATGTTTACATGCCCTAACCGTAAATGCCACAGATATGTTTGGTTTATGCTTGAAGGTTTTTTTCTCTTTTTAGGTTTAGACAAAGAGTTAAGTGATTTATGCATAGGAGTTTGTGCAGTATTAACGATATATAGTCCATCATTAAAAATACCTTTGCAAATATATTCATCATTTCTTTTCCTAATAATGGCATCATCATCAAAAGAAACTGAATAACCATCGTATTTTAATTTAGAAACCGAAATTAAATTGGGTCATATCACCTGCAAGAACACATCTAGCAAAATAGTCCAACATCAAAGTATATGAATATTTAAATTGCTATCAATTAATCACCAAAAAGCCTAAAAATTCGGCTCCGATAACAATTGTTGGAAGTGAAAACGCAGCGGAAGCGAAGTTTGGGAAATTTGGTAATCGCGTTTTACGCATCCACGAGCATAAGATCTATTTAGGCATGCTAATTAATTAATTACTAAGACTAATAAGCAATTTAAACATTATCTATTATTTATTAAATGAATATGTAGGTTATATAAATATCCTAATCTAGATATAAAAGATCATAGGGTATTACATTTGAAGCGAATTGGTTGCTTTCGTCTTGATCACCTTATATTTCTACCTTTAGACCTAGAGTGTGATCCGCCTTAACCCGGACGTTGTGTGGGCAACGAGCTACCGGATCTTTCTTGGACAACTATGGGATCGGCCAAAATTTTATCCCTCACAATTCTCGATTTTCTTTTCTTCAAGTAATTCCAATATGTAGCAAGAATTAAAGTGTTCTCTCAATTGTGGAATCAAAGACACAAGTCAAGATCCACAATTAAACACTTAGAAGAAAAAATCGAAATTTCTTGTGTATGAATAATGCTAAATCGGCCAACACCCATAAGTCCTATATATAGGCTCTTGGACTACTACTAGGGATCTTAAGGGGGATTATGGAAGGACTCCCAATAAATTCATCTTACCTTATTAGGACTCTTCCTAATATAATGAATTTATTAGTATCAACTTAGTCTACTAAAAGGTTGATATTGCACTTCCTACCAAAATCCAAAATTACGAAATTGGGCTCCTTATTAAATATATTATTTTCCATGTTTAAGATATCGAATGTCCATTAATTAATTATAAACTACTGACAGCTTTAATTAATTAATATCTTATCCAAGAGTAGTACCACTCGAACCTTATTATTATATCGGAATTAAATCCAACTACAGGATTTAATATAATAATCATTATCGAGATCCTCAAGGGGACATCATCAACCCGCACGAGTCGGGACACGATTTCTAGTAATAATAATAACTGTCGTATAAATAATATTATTGCCCGAGATACGAGACTTATTGAGTCGATCATTTTGACTCTCACCATGGTAAATCAAAGCAGTAAGTATTATAAATACACAATTAGATATTATATACTTAGAATTAATAAATAATAATTATCCTAGATTTACGTTCTTCTTACAGTCAGTACAGAAGACACTATCTCACCTCGATCCTGTTTAACGTATGCAAATAAGCTAATGCATGCTAATAGTCAAGACCAACTAATCTCAAGCATACACTACAACCTTTTATATAATTCGTCTAATAATTATATAGGTTGTGAACTATTATATTATTTTATAAGGCACCGATAATGTGATCTTCCATGTGACACCAACACACCATATTATCTACAATATAAAATAATTAGACATTTCATTTTCATAACCATAACGTGAATAAATATGCAAAACATGTGATTAAATATAATTAATATTCTCATAGGTAGTAACAGGGAAATTAGGTAATACAAGCATAAAGTATGCTTTGCAGTATACAATCCTAACACAACCATGCCGGTTTGACGGGACCTATGGTGACACGTGACACAAGTTCATGGGGTCAGGACTGGTTGTTGTGATTGATGTGTTTGATTCCAACCGTACGGGTTCGGCGGAACCTACGATGAAACGTGACACAGGTTCACGGGGTCAGGACTGTTTGTTGTGATTTATGTGTTTGATTCCTTTCATGCGGGTTGTCGAACCTACGGAGACCCGTGGCAGGAGATCACGGAGTCATGAATACATTTTGATAAATCGAAGCTTTGAAAGAATGTTTTTAAGAAAATAATGTTGGGCCAAGCCCCACAAAATTGTGGAAATATTTTCGTACTATAAAGTGTTGATATACGGATTGAGATTTGGACTAAGTCCCTGAAGTTTACGACCTCATCGGTTCGTGAAGTTTACTTGTATTTGAACTTAATGGACTGTTTTGTTTTATTGTTTGATCCGGAGGGTCAAGCCTTCGATCATTCTGTGATGTTAGCCTGTTAGGTCCTCATGGGAAGGGGCTTCGGCGTGTAATATTCCCATGTAGATTTGGGGATGTTACAACAGGAGGTATTGATTCCTCATGTATTTTTTCTTGGGCAGCTTCCTATTGCGGGGGATGGGAGTGATGTCTTTCTGAGGTCCCCTGACCCTGTTGGTATGGCATTTTCGACATTTCTCCTTCCCTTGCCTCTTCGCAGCTGATCCTCAGACCGGCCTGTAGAGCATCGTTGTCGGCGTCTGAGTCAAGGTTAGATTTGTGGCTGTTTGAAGGAGCTTTGTCACTGGACTGTGACTTCCCTTTCAGTCGGACCTTCTCTTCTTCCAAGTAATAGTTGGAAATCAGGTCCAGGCAAAAGTGATCCTCCCATCGGATCAAGACTTCGATATTCTGGGTGTCTGTGACCTCTAGAGCAAAAAGTTCTTCCTGTTCCCACTCATCTCAGTGGTACAGGACATCGTAAGGGGCGACCCTATATAACTTCCAAGTCAAGAAGCACTCAAAGGCTTGCTCGATCTGTACCTGGAGAAGAGTTTCGCTAATGACAACGGATGTGGAGGGGCGCCATACAGTAGTTGGGTCTACTGTGCGAATGGGATCCTGAACAGGTATGGGAGCCTGTTTCGGATAGGGATCCTGAACAGGGGATGGCACCCGTGGGGAGAGGGATCCTGCACAGTGTGGGTATCATGTCAGGAGAAGTGGCATTTGGCTCCATGGGGGCAGCCAACTCACCAGAGCCCTCCAACTTGGCAAATAGTTGATCATCCCTCATAGCCGCCACAGGCTCGGGATGCAACTATTCCTTCCATAAGGGTTGCGCCCTGTAGGATATGTACAGCGGCTGGAACAGTAGTAACATCTACAGTGACCGTTGTAGTCACTGTAGCCTCGATCTTAAAAGCCTTCTTGGACTTCTTCTTCTCTACAGCGTGAGGTGACCTGCTGTCGGAGATACTCCTCTTTCTTTTCTTCTTCTCCTCACTAGCAACCCTGACAGTGACATCCCTAGGGTCACTAGAGATGGGCATATGCTTGGCAAGGGTCCTGCTTGGCAACAATTTGAATTTTTTGTAAATCGTGGGCTCGATCCCACCTATGAACTTCCTTGTGCCAATCTTCTTGGCATCGGGAGATTGTTGCACTCCACAGTTAGTGAGGATATCGTTAAGGATGAGGCCGAAAGATCTCTTCGCACTCTCCGATTTGGCGGCCTCCTCTTGGGTCCTTTTCATCAACACTTGGAACCAGTTAACCCTTTCACTGGGCATAACGGCTACCATCATCCGAAAGCGAAGGTTAGTGCACATCTCGAAGGCTCATGTCCGGGTCTCAATCACCTGGCAACAGAAGTCGTGGAGATAATATATGGCAGACAAAAGTTTTTTTTGTGGCATGACGGGTGGACATTTTTATCCAACTCGTCGCCCGTGAACAACCCCCAGTAGGCTCTCAACACGTTCTCCGACCCGAAGGTCTAAAGTTCTTCCATTTTCAGGCCATCGAAAGGTAGCCTGAACAAGTTTTCCAGCAATTCTCTGTTCACAGAGACCTCGATCCCTTGAACGGTGACAAAGATTTTAGATATATCACCTCATCTTTTCTATGAGGAGAACTTAATCGAATCATCCAGATAAAACTCTACAACGATATGCTCATCATAGAGCTCAGCGTGATGACTAGCAAGACGGTACAATCCTTGCTGTTTGATTCTAGACACAACAAGTTCCATTCCATCGCTGTCATCTCCTTCGGAATGGATTCTCTCCATAACAATAGTCATGGCGAAGATACGCCCATCGATGATTGTCTCCTTCTTCATCAAGAAAAGGAAGGAAGTCTAGGAAGTTGCCATTGATGCAGAGAAACAAAGTTTGAAGAAACTAAGGACTGATGCAGTAATTTGTAGAAAGTATGTGAACTGTTTGCTCTAGACTTCTTTAATATACAGAAAGTGTAAAGAGTCAAAGGGAACAAAATACAGTCCTTTTATAGGTTGTAGAGAAGATTAGGGTTGTTGTGCGGCGATTAATATGCCTCAATAGGCGATCGGCATCACGATCAGAGAAGCCGACCATAGAAAACATACTCTGGGCAAACGCCCAGCGATCGGCACAATACGGCGACCGTCTTTTGGTACCCAGCGATCGTCTTTTGGTACCCAGCGATCGTCTTTTGATATCTGGCGATCGTCTTTAATGAGCGAACCAGAGGCGATCATCTCGTGCCACGTATGGATCCAACATCCATCAAAGTCGTCGAAGACCGAATCTTAGACGGTGGCCCATGTGCGGATCTTCAAAGGGCACCGACAGATAGGACCTTTGACCCCAGCCTGTCACCTACCACACCTACCGACAGGACCGCCGAAAGGTACAAAGTGGGTCCTTCCCGGACAGCGACCCAGGACGCGTGCTGGATCCCCATTGGCTCGCACAGCTGGCCACCAGCAGCGGCCCCAGACTTTAAGGGAACAGCCCCACGTGACGGGACGATCGGCCATCTTATTATAATATAGAAAATGGCGGTCGCCCACGATCGCCTGAGAGGTCCCAACTACCTTGTCCCCTATAAATAGAGAACTCACTGCAGTGGCCAGGGGGACGCGATTTTACCGTAAATGCAGTGAAAAATACACACAGAAAGAGAATCAAAGACTCATCTGGCAACCACTTATACATTCAGTGATATTAATACACACTTATCATACATCCCAAGCAAGAACTCACAGATTTACATATCTGGTTCTTCCGGCAATCTACTAGCTCTACAGCCTAGATAACTAGAAGTCTTTACACTCATTGTAATAGATTCTAACATTAATATTTGTACTCGACAGTATATTTATTAATAACATCTCGCGAGAGCATTCAAGCCCGGGATTAATAACCCCGGCAAATCTTGTGTTATCTATTTTCTCACGAAAATGTTCTCGCATTTGTTTGTTACTCGATCATTCCAGCAATACTATCTTCGGATAATATTTTGGGTAACAACATTTGGCGCTAGAGGAAGGGCATCAAAACCTTCATTTTTATTCCTACCGTCTCGAAGAACACTCACTGTTCTCCGGACATATACTTGAAGAAACACACACTGTTCTTCAACAGAAAAGCCTTCAGAAAATGACGTCTGCTACGACTTGCAAGAGAGCCACCCTAAGATCCGCTGGAAATCTCATTCCGGCCCGGACCGAATCCCAGCCCACGGCGGAAGGCGACCGTGGCGACGCTAGGCTCTCACTCCCGCCCCCGAGGGACGGTTCTAGCCTCTCACTCGATCAGTTCTAGACCGCCGAACAGATCGAGGAGGCTATAGCATCCTCAGGGAGCGACGGAAGGCCTACGACTCGCCCACCATCACTCCGTCGGCCATCCGCCGGGCAGGCAAGCGGAAGCTTAAGGGGATCTATGTTGAGAAATCGACAGAAAGCCCCGAGCCGCAGGAGAAGGCTCTCGTGAGGCGGGACGATTCCGTCTTCAGCCGCCTAGGGAGCGATCCCTCATGGAGACCCGGGCACTCAGGCCCCAGCCGGGAGACATCGGAGTCCGAATCCTTTACCAGGAGTTCGGCATATCCGACTCCCATGAGACAAGTCGGTCAGCGAGCCCCTGCCCGCCCAAGGAATGAACCCACTGGCAGGGAGCTCGTCATTCACCACGGGTCTAGGGGATCAGTACACGATCGCCTTGGTTCGCGCTCTGAGAGCCACTCGGCGAGCAGTCAGGCAACGGCGATGGCCGCCATGCAATGCCAGCTCGACGAGATGAAGGCGCTCCTGGAAAATGGGGCAGGCGCCAGGAAATCGATCATTGGACCAAGCGAACCACTCACGACTCAGATCAAGCTCGCCCCAGTCCAACCAACGATCAATCCCCCACAAACACCTCTATATGGGGGGAGATCGGATCCGGAAACCCACTTGAGCAAATTCTGGATCTACATGACCGGATGCAGAGCATCAGATGCGACCAAGTGTCGAATGTTCCCATTAACCCTGGGCGACCTCGCCCACAGTTGGTACATCTCACTACCACCTCGCTCAATCAACTGCTTTGAGAAGCTGGCGAAAGGCTTCACGTCGTACTTCGCCGCCAAAGTCGCTCGCCCTGAAGTCCCCCACCGCATGATGAAAATCAGGTAGGGGAAGGACGAATCAGATAAGGATTACATCGACCGGGTAGACGAGATAGTCCTCACCGGCGAGCCCATCAGCGACGAGCTCGCCCTATACTCAGTCCTGGGCGGATTCTGCGGGCACTCAGCCATGTTCAGGCACCTCACCAAGGACATTCCTCCGACCTACTCGGTCTTCCGCGTCAGAGCCGCCGACTTTTTGGCCAGGCAGAGGATGCTCTCCCTCCGTTTAGACGAGGCACCGTCCAGAGAAGGAAAGGCGCCATCCCATGTCCAGAAGAAGGCGGTCGCCAAGCCGCCTGGCGAGTTCAAAGCCTTCGAGGATGTAGAGGTCCACCTTCTCCACAACCTCAACTTATCTCCGGCCCATATCTTCAACGTGATCAAAGGGCGCGAGTGGCTCTCCAAACCAAAGCCGATAAGGGACCACGGTCACCTAGATCGCAGCAAATCCTGTGCATACCACAAGAGTCCCGGCCACAACACCAGCCAATTCCGCGACCTCCTCAGACAGCTCTGGCGATTGTTTGAGGAAGGCAAACTGGACAACTTGGTCACCAAGCCAGAACCTAGGACGGAGAGAGCCGGAGGGCACGAGCGCCGACCAAACGAAAGAACTCCTCCCAATCCAGTCGCCAGAATCGAGCATGAGCCGGAGTACTCTGATGAGTCGATCCCTCCGATCAACCCTGGCGGTCGGATCAACATGCTTCAAGCAAGATATGGAAACCTCGGGGGCCTTTCCCCGGTTTCCACCATGTCAAATAGGAAGCGAAAGGCCAAGCTGAGGGCGTTCGCCGGGGTCCATACCGTGGTACCTCCGGAGCCGACCATTTCTAAAGACGCACTCATCACCTTCTCCAACAAGGACAGGGAGGGAGTGCAATGCCCCAAAGAGGATGCACTGGTGATCTCTGCTTGTATCCTTGGGAAGATGGTCGATCGCGTGCTGGTCGATAATGGAAGTTTCTGCAACATCATATTCAAATCCGCCCTGGACCAGCTCGGCAACTTGACCAAATTCATCAAGCCGTTCGACACCGTGCTCCAAGGGTTCGGCGACAACACAGTTCAAGCCTACGGAAAGATCAAGATCTCTGTCGAGCTAATATGCTTTTACGATCCCAAGGTTAGGATTACTAGGAACCTAAACTTTGTAATCATAGATAGGCCCAGCATCTATAATGGGTTCCTAGGTCGCCCCTTTCTAGAAACCGCCTCGTCCTTCTTTTACTGTATCAAATTCCCCACTGCCGATGGGACGGTCGGTACTGTAAAAGGAGATCAGCTAATGGCAAAAAGATGTTTGAATTACTCCTATGTTGTTACTTCTTTCAATACTTCCCATGCTATGTATAACATTGAAGCGATTGACGATCAACCCATGGAGATCGACGAGCCGAGCACATCATACCAACCCGACTCAGAGGACGTCATCTCGGTTCGATTAATGGACGACATCGAGCCAAGGATCGGTTTCGAGCCAAGTCTCGACATCGATCCAAGGATCGAGTTCAGAGATCGTTCCAAACGAGAGGCGACCGTCCCCGTAGAAAAGTTGGAAGGCATTACGATGGACCCGGCTCATCCAGAACGGGAAGTACAGATCGGCACAAGCATCGACCGTGAACTAAAAGGGGATCTGATCAATTTGCTACGTAAGAACATCGGAGTCTTTACCTCGTCGCATCAAGATATGGTCGGCATAAGTCCTGAGCATGCTTGCCACTATCTAAAGATCGACCCGGCAATGAAGCCTGTTCACCAAAAACGTAGGAAATTCGGTCCCGAAAAATACGCGGCGCTCGACGTAGAAGTCGAAAAATTACTCAACAACAAATTAATCGGGGTAGCTACAGACGAACCACAATGGGTCGCCAACGCGGTACACGTCAAGAAGCCAACTGGTTCCTGGAGGTTATGCATCGACTTCACCGACCTCAACGCGGCATGTCCAAAAGATCACTTTCCGATGCCTCATATTGATCACCTGGTCAATAGCACAGCAGGTTGCGAAATGATGTCGTTTATGGATGCCTTCGCCGGATATCATCAAATCCCAATGGCGGAGAAAGACATAAAACACACATCTTTCCACACGGAAAAAGACATATACTTTTGGGTCTGAATGCCGTTCGGCTTGAAAAACGCAGGGGCAACCTACCAGCGACTAGTCAACAGAATGTTCGCCAATCAGATCGGCAAGACCATAGAGGTCTACATTGACGACATCGTGGTCAAAAGCCTCAAAAAGGAAGATTACCTCAATGATCTCGCTGAGACGTTCGCCATCCTCGAGAAGTTCAACATGAAACTGAACCCCAAGAAATGCAACTTCGGGGTGGGCTCTGGGAAATTCCTGGGGCACATCGTGAGCCAAAGGGGGATCGAGGTGAACCCCACCAAGATTCAGGCGATCCTTGACATGAAGGAGCCGCGGAACATCAAGCAGGTGCAACGCCTCGCAGGTTGTCTAGCCGCCCTCAACCGTTTCATATCTCGACTTGGCGATAAAAGCAAGCCTTTCTTTGCGACCATCAAAAACAAGAAGTTCGCATGGACGAAGGAAAGTCAGATAGCGTTCGCCAAAGTAAAGGAATATCTATCTAGCCCCCAGATCCTGGCTAAGCCGATCCCCAGTGAGAAATTATTCCTTTACCTAGCGGCCTCGGAGGTCGCGCTGAGTGCCGTCTTGGTGCGAGCGGAGGGACAAGTCCATTTGCCGATCTACTATGTTAGTCAAGCGCTCCACGACGCTGAAACACGCTATACACCATTGGAGAAGATCGCCTATGCCCTTGTCATGAGTGTTCGTAAGCTAAGGGCTTATTTCTTCGAACATCAAGTGGAAGTCCTGACAACTCTACCTCTAAGGCAAGTTCTACATCGACCGGACACCAACGGGCGACTCCTCAAGTGGTCGCTGGAGATCTCCCAATACGATATCACATACGCCCCTCGCACGGCGATCAAAGGCCAAGCTCTGGCGGACTTCGTGGTGGAATTAACTTTCCCTCACAGTCCGACCCAGATCGGACGACCTGCCTGGAAGTTATATGTGGATGGATCGGCGACCAATTCACGAGCAGGGGCAGGGATTGTCCTCCTCAGTCCCGACGTACAAAGTTTCACTAACGCTGTGCGTTTTAGTTTTTGTGCGACCAACAATGAAGCCGAATACGAAGCCTTGGTAGGCGGGCTCGATCTAGCCCTCGCCCTAGATGTTCGTCGCCTCCATATCTTCATGGACTCCCTTTTGGTCGTGAACCAAGTCAAGGGAGAATATGAGGCGCGCGGCGAACAGATGGTCAAATACCAAGAGCTGGTCGCCGAAATGTGCACAAAATTTGAAGAAGTGCTAATCGAACAAATCCCGAGAGAGCACAACTCCCTGGCCGATGCCCTTTCCAAACTAGCATCATCGGATGGGGCAGCCGACTTCTCCAATATCCAAATCACAAAGTCAGCAAGGCCAGCGATCGACAGAAGCCTGGTTACCACGGTTGCCATCGCCAAGGAGAACTGGATGACTCCGTTCATCAAATACTTAAAGGATGGAACAGTCCCTGACGACCGTGTTAAAGCTCGCCAACTCCAGCTCCGTGCGACCAGATATACTCTATTGGACGACCGACTTTACATGCGAGCCTTCAGCCTTCCCCTCCTCAAGTGTATTACACCGGAGGAAGGTCGGCTCATTTTAGCCGAGATCCATGACGGAATTTGTGGAAACCATGCGGGCGGGCGAGCTCTCATCCATAAGACAACCAGGCAAGGTTTTTTCTGGCCATCACTTCAGAAGGATGCGATCGCGTATGCCAGATCGTGTCATATGTGTCAGATAATGGGCCCCAACATTAAACTATCCCCCGAACAGCTCACCTCCATGTATAGTCCTTGGCCATTTGCGCAATGGGGCATCGACCTTATAGGTCCCTTGCCGACGGCTCCAGGGGGCTGTAAGTTCGCCATCGTAGGGGTCGACTATTTCACCAAATGGGCTGAGGCCGAACCGCTCAACAAGATCGGCCAAGAACAACTGATCAAGTTTTTCTGGAGAAACATCATATGCCGATTCGGTCTGCCCCAGGCCATCATCTCCGACAACAGAAAGCAGTTCGAGGGCTTAGAAGTCATGCAATTCTGTGATAAATGGGGAATCAAAAGATTGTTTTCAGCACCCTATCACCCTCAGACGAACGGACAGGTAGAGGCTGTGAACAAGATCCTCAAACACATAATTAAAGCGCGACTCGAATCCAGGCAAGGGCGATGGGCGAGCGAGCTCCCAGACATTTTGTGGTCTTATCGAACGACGACCCGTAATTCAACCGGCGTAACCCCATTCGCCCTCGCCTTCGGAACAGAAGCGGTGATTCCTTCGGAGATCGCCGTCCTCAGCCATCGAACCGAACAAAAGATGACGACCGACAACGATATGGCCCAACGAATCGACCTAGACGTGCTCGAAGAACGACGGCTGACCTCAGAAATGAAGAACACGATCCACAAAAGGAGAGCCGAGAAGTTCTTCAATTCAAAGGTCAAAGAAAGAAGGTTTCAAGTGGGCGATCTCGTCCTCAAGAAGATCCAAACCCACACAGGCGTTTTTGGTCCGAACTGGGAAGGACCTTTCAGGATATCTAAATGGCTAACTAAGGGAGCCTACGAACTTGAACATCCTGACGGTACCTCGGACCAATATCCTGGGCAGGTGCATCTGAAGAAATACTACCAGTGAAAATTTTGTATTCAATTTCGACTGCCCAATGTACAAGGAATATAATGAGATTTTTTCTTATCCCATCTATTCTGGCGATCGCCACACCAGGCATATCGCATACCGCCGACGATCGTTGATCATGACGATCTGAGGTAGAATCAATGCAGCCATGGTCCTAGAGGTCGATGGAACCGACAGCTTCGCCCATGCAAGGTTCCTTCGGGCTGAGACCGCCCGACCTTCGTTTAAATACGAGGCCGGCGTAGCCAAAGGACCCTCCAAAATGATCAGTGGACACGTTCGCACGTCCTCAAATTACGTCATCTAACATGATGTACTCGGACAAGGCAACGCGTCCCTACCCTGTCACAACGTATACCGTCGAGGGTCGTCACCTAACGTGCCGACCCGAGGTAGAAAGGTGCTTACAAAGCCGCGGACATGGAGTCGAATAAACCGACGACACCCCATGCAAGGACTCCTCCAGACCAAGATCGCCTACCTTTCGTTTAAATATAAGGCAGGCGCAGCCTAACGGAGGACCCTCACAATAAAGTGAGTCGCGGGATAGGCAATGTCCCTCGCACACAAAGACACGGTTGTGGAGATCGGCCCATCGAACTTCGCGACCGTGCACGATCCCTCAGAGTCGGCAAAACTGAAGATAGCTCGCCTAACAAACTGGTTTTGTACCCTTACTTACGATAAGTAAACAAAAACAAGGGGGCAGTGAATAGGGGAGATAATCCTAAATGCGATCGGGCAGAAGGAGCCGTACAAGAACTCCATGAGTCGGCGATACTTTCAACAACACATGATCTCCTATCTAAAACTCTAACGGTCGACGTCGAACATCGGCATATGACTTTTGCCGGCTCTGGGCGATCAACAACCTTTGTCGAATAACTGCGACCTTCTCCCGTGTTTGAATCATCAAGTCCGGTTCCACTCCAAGTAACTCGTACGGTTCGTCCCAACAAATTGGCAATCTACACCGTCTCCCATATAATGCTTCAAACGGAGCCATCGCAATCGAACTATGCCAATTATTATTATACGCAAATTCGATCAATGGTAAATGAATCTCCCAATCTTCTTTCCAATCCAACGCATAATCCCTCAACATGTCTTCCAACGTTTGGATCATTCTCTCCGATTGTCCATCCATCTGAGGATGATAAGCAGTGCTAAAATTCAGTTCGGTACCGAGTGCTCGATGTACTGCCTGCCAGAAATGTGACACAAAATGACCATCGCGATAACAATACTCTTTGGGGTACCATGTGTTGTTACCCAAAATATTATCCGGAGATGATAATACTTGAATGGTCGAGTAACAAACAAATGCGAGAACACTTCCGTGGGAAAGTAAATAACACAATATTTGTCGGGGTTGTTAGTCCCGGGCTTGAATGCTCTCGCGAGATGTTATTAATATAGATACTTTGGAGTACAAATATTAATGTTAGAATACTATTACAATGAGTGTAATGATTCTAGTTATCTTAGCTATAGAGCGTGAAGATTGCCGGAAGAACCAGATATGAAGCTCTGTGAGTTCTTGCTTTTTGATGTTCTGTATGAATGAGTTTCACTGACAATGGATTTCACTGTATTCAGAGTATATCTCTCTCTGTACCTTTTTCACTCCTCTGGCCGCTGTTGGAAGCCTCCTATTTATAGGAGACGAGGTTGTTGGGTCCTTCCCGGCGATCGCGGGCGACCGCCGTATTCTATATTAGAATAATGTGGGCGATCGTCCCATCACGTGGGACTGTTTCCTTAAAGTCTGAGGCTACAGCTGGCAGCCAGATGTGCGAGCCAATGGGAAACCTGCACGCGTCCTAAGTCGCTGTCTGGGGAGGACCCACCTTGTACCTTTCGGCGGGCCTGTTGGTAGGTGTGAGGTTGGTGACAAGCTGGGGTCAAAGGCTTTATCTTGCGGCGCCTTTTGCGGATCTGCATGTGGGTCTACGTCGGAGATTCGATCTTCAAAGACTTTGACGGGTGTTGGATTCACATGCAGTACGGGACGATCGTCTACAGTCAGATATAATTGGCGATCGCCATATGCCTACAGACGATCGCCTTGGACGTCGATCGCTAGGTGCTTGCCCAGCGTCTGTCTTCTTTGGCTGGATCCTGACCATCATGTCAATCGCCATTGAGGCGTATAAATCGCCGCACAACACCATGGGGTCTCACAATTTCTGCAATGAACAAACGAGCTAACCTCTCTGGTCCCCACACATCTCTAATGCCCAGAAAATGTGCGGATTTGGTTAACCGATCAACAATTACCCAAATCATATTCATTCCGGTTCGCATCCTTGGCATTCCCACAATAAAATCCATTGCGATGTCTTCCCACTTCCATTCCGGAATTGGTAACGGTTGCAACTTCCCGGCTAGGGGTGGTATACCGTACCGTACCGATTTATTTTACTCATACCGTATACCGTACCGAAACTTTCGTTATATTAAATTACATACCGATACCGTACCGAGCCGCTCGGCATACCGAGACTCGGTATATCGAGATATCGGTATGAAACATAACACATACCGATGCCGTACCGTTTTTCGGTATAACACACGGTAATTTGACATACCGTATATTCAAGGTATACCGAAATTACCGTCATACCGTTCTGTACCGAATCGACATATTGATATATTCAAAACAATATATACATCCACGATTTGAATAAGACACCATGATTCCATGACATAAAAAAAGCAGATGAACATAAAAAAAATCTTAAACATGCTTCAACTGTTTCAACAAAAAATTAGTTTCCACTGCACTGCACTGTGCACAGGCTTCAGCAAACCCTCTGCTCATCAGTAGGTTCATCATGGGATGAATCATAAGTGGGCTGTTCAGCAAAAACATAGTAAACAAAAAAATAGTTTCAACTGCAATGCACCATCAGGCTTCAGCAAAAAGATAGTAAACAAAAAAGTCTTAAGCAGATGAACCAAGCATTACAATTCAAAAATTACAACATCAGGCTCACTACACTCACTGCACTGCTTGTAAACAAAAAGATAGTTTCAACTAATATTTGCAAACCACCATCACGAACGATCTTGAACAGCATTTGCAGCTGTAAAAATAAATAAAATTATTAGTACGCATCAAATTACATTACACATAAACAAATATAATTTATATTTACACGTAATTAAATAAAGGAACTCTTACTCTTTTCAATTTCTTCAATTTCCTTATATAAAATAAGGTCATTTTCGGTTGGATCCTTACGAAAGTCGTAATCCGCTCTTAACCAATCATTAGTACACACCAAAGCTTCTACCATTTTAGGACTCAAACTACTCCTAAAAGGATCCACAACTCTTTTTACCAAACCAAAAGCGGACTCACTAGCAACGGTTGAACTTGGAATTGCAAAAATATCCTTCGCAATCATTGAAAGGAGGGGGTACCTAGCTTCATTTCCTCTCCACCACTCCAACAAATTGAAAGATTGATTAGACCGTTTTTCAATCTCATCGTCTAGGTACTTGTCCACTTCATTGGATATCTCTTGAAGTTGTTCCTCTTCATTTTGTGCTTGAACATCATTAAACAATTCATCCCAAAGACCGCCGCCGGTACTAGTACTACCATCTCCATCATTACACCCTATTTGGACACACCTCCTCTCAATATTTAAGGTATCATTTATTCCCTTGTACTCCGCCCACAAAGTTACAAAGTCTTTTTTAACCTTATCAATGAACTCTTGGAATTTTGTTGAATTAGCCCCCAATTTTTTTATGCTAACTTTGATCATTTGAAGCTTGTTTCTCGGGTCCAAAATATTGGCAATAAAGATCAAAGGATTCATATTATCCCAATTCCCCCAATACTTATCAAATTTCAATTTCATCGCACTTGCAACCTTTTTAAGAATTGGATCTGAATCGTCATTGCTCTTTTTCTCGATCTCAATTTGCAATGCAATCATTAATTGGTATATCAATTGGGAGGTAGGATTTGTTGATGCACTTAGCTCTAAAGTGACATCGTAGAAATTTTTTAGAAAGTATACAAAAGCATTTGCATTTTCCCAATCCTCTACAACCGGCGGCCCTACCCTTTTTTACCCTTTTCATCCCTTTCACGAAAATAATTCATAAAAGGCAACCACTCCTCGGACATCCTTTCAAACACTCGTCTATACTTCAGTGCAACATCAAGCATTTTATAAGTTGCATTCCACCTAGTTTTGACATCCATAGGTACAGTTGATGTACTAGCAAACTTGGCTAGTATGGAAAATTCCCTAAATTTATTCAACCTAGAGGGGGAAGAATGAATAAAAATGACTACATTCCTTATAGATTTAATTGAAGCATTAAGCTCCTTCAAGCCGTCCTTAACAATTAAGTTAAGTATATGACAAGCACACCTCAGATGCAAGTATTTCCCTTCAAACAATAATGTATTTTCACTTTTCATTCTTTTTTTCAAGTAGTCAATTGCAGTATCATTAGAAGAAGCATTATCGACTACTATCGAAAATAATTTGTCAATCCCCCAATATCTCAGGCAAACCTCAACCATCTAACCAATTTCTTCCCCAATATGACTAGTGATTTTTGTGAAGTTAATTATTCTTTTATGCAACTTCCAATCACTATCTAAAAAGTGAGCTGTGATGACCATGTAATTGATATTTTGGATGGATGTCCAAGTATCAGTTGTGATACTTACTCTATGGCCACTAATCACACTTTGTAACTTCGCTTTCTCAAGCAAAAATAGTTCAAAAACCATACCTGCAACTTTCTTTCGGTTAGGGATGACGAATTTCAGTTGTAATTCATGCAGAAGGTTTACAAACCCTTTGCCTTCGACAGCCCGGAAGGAAACTTCATCAATAATTACATATTCTACTAACCTCATTTCACACCTTTTTGGATTATATGTGTGATGAACCAAAGCGCTTCCTTGCCCCATTGTCTCGTTCGTCAACACAAATTGACCTTTCTGGCTTTCATTTGCTTCATATATTGGACTCAACTTGCACCTCTTCACTAAGTGGTTTATCAACCCACTTGTACTTCCGTAGTTCACAGGGATCTCAGTTTTACAATATTTGCATATCCCTAAGTTCTGCACGCCTCCATTGTCTAACTTCCTTGACCCTTTATCACAATACTCCCAATATTTACTCCTTTGTTGTGGGTTTACAGGAGGTTTTGATGTCGAGTTTTTTCTTTCTCGTTTTTGACTTATACACTCATTACGTATTTCAGATTCTGTAGTATTTGGTATTTCGGGTGGACTTGCTAGAGAATGAGAAGATTCAGATTCCATTTATATGATCCACTGTAAAAAAAAAAAGAGAGCATCAAGTCAGATTATATAAACACAGAGCATCAAGTCAGATTATCTAAACCCCTTCACAGAATCACAACAATATTTTTGCACAACATTTCTTCTGCTACCTTTCAATCATCATGGAAAAATAATTCAAGTGCAAAACTTCTTGACATTTCCTGAACTATTTTGACAATTCATCAAATGTGAAGTAAAGTGTAAAACTATCGATAGCCAATTTACTCTACAGCACACCTGTGATATAATGTTGCTACTACCTCGTCTAAACACGAATTCACATTCAAACAAAACTACTGAATTCACATTTAGAAAACTACCCAAAGTATTCCGAAAATACACAGCAAGTGCAAGTCAGATTACAAAACAAAGAGAGCCAAATTTATTCTATACTTAGTCGATTAATTAGAGAAATAAGAAATTGGGGATTAAGATTAGGTATTATATTCAATCAAAATTCAAACTCTATAAATTGAAGATTGAGAAAAAGAATCACCACAAATTTAAGAGACACTAGAACTCGAACTCACCACGAAAATACGGACTGACTGCCCGTCGTGAAAGAGCTCCGCCGTGAAAGAGCTCCGTCGTACTGGTTGATCCGCTGTGAAAGAGCTCGTCGGGCAGATTTGTTGTCAGACTCTTCGCCGTGAAAGAGCCTCAGAGTGAAAGGAATTTGAAAGGAAATGATTTCATCGCCGTGAAAGAGAATCGCCGCATCGTTGTGTTGAAAGTGTTAGTGAAGGCACTGTGTCAGTAGGTGAGGTGAGTGACAGTCGTGAAGTGAAAGTGAAGGCTGTTGTGCTGTGACTTTGTGAATTAGGTTTAGGTATTAATATTTTAAGATGATATAATATATATATATATATTATTAATCTTACAAGTGACGGTACCGGTATGGCATTTAGCAATATACCGTGTTTACGGTACATATCGTACCGCGGTATATACCGATACGTAACGGTATACCGATATTTCGGTACGGCACGGTATACCGCCGGCATGCAAATATTCAAACCGTTGCCGTACCGAAAATATCTGGCACGGTAATATACCGTACCGTGTCCTACGGTATACCGATAATTCGGTATTTTTTCGGTATTTTCGGTATGGTAACTACGGTATTTCGGTATTATTTCCCACCCCTATTCCTGGCAGGTCTTTGATGCTCAACTTTAACCTGCTGACAAGTCAAGCATTTCGACACGAACTCCGTTACATCCTTCTTCATGTTCGGCCACCAAAAATTTTTCTTCAAGTCTTTATACATTTTACTCGTACCCGGATGAATCGAGTACGGAGTAGAATGTGCTTCATTCAAAATCACTTGCTTGAGATCATCCCGCTTAGGTACACAAGTTCTACCTCGAAATCGAAGAACTCCGTCTTCATCGATTAATAATCCAGGAGCCTTTCTTTTAGTAACGTCTTACCGAAGCTGCATAAATAAGAGATCGTCTAACTATTTGGACTTAATATCTTCCATCACGGAGGACATAATCTCAAGGAAACGTAATTGTCCTTGAGCTCTTTGAGGCCAAGCTTCAATTTCCAACTCGATCAACTCTCGTCTGAGCTTCGGTTGAAAGGTAAGTAATTCCAATTTCTGCAACACGACTGATTTGCGGCTCAAGGCGTCAGCAACGACATTCGCTTTACCTGGATGGTAAAGAATGTCAAGATCATAATCTTTAAGCAACTCCAACCATCGCCGCTGACGCATATTAAGCTCCTTCTACGTGAATATATACTTCAAGATTTTATGATCCGTATACACTCGACAAGAAGAACCATATAAATAATGCCTCCAAATTTTTAACGCAAACACCACGACGGCTAACTCAAGGTCATGGGTGGGATAATTCATCTCGTATAGCTTTAATTGTCGAGATGCATAAGCCACTACTCTCTCGTTTTGCATCAATACGCATCCCAATCCTTGTTTAGAAGCATCACTATAAATGACGAAACCTTCCGTTCCTTGTGGTAAGGCTAGGACCGGAGACGTAGTCAGCCTCTTTTTCAACTCATCAAAACTCTTCTGACACTCATCACTCCACTCAAACTTCTGAGATTTCTGCAATAGCTGAGTGAGTGGTCGAGCAATTTTCGAGAAACCTTCGACAAATTGACGATAATAATCGGCTAACCCCAGAAAACTCCGAACTTCCTTAACATTCCTTGGAGGCTCCCAAGCTAAGACTGCTTCAACCTTTTGAAGGTCTACCCGAATACCTTCGGCCGATACAATATGCCCAAGAACTTCTTTCAGCCAGAATTCACACTTGGAAAACTTAGCATAAAGCTTATCAGCCCTCAAAATACCCAACACAGTTCTCAAGTGCTCGGTATGCTCCCTCTCGTTCTTGGAATAAATCAAAATATCATCAATAAACACCACCACCAATTTATCGAGATATTCGATAAAGGTCTTGTTCATAAGTTGCATAAATGCCGCCGGAGCATTCGCCAAACCAAAAGGCATAACTATAAATTCGTAATGCACGTATCTCTTTTGGAAGGCCGTTTTCAGAATATCTGAATCCCGAATCTGCAATTGATAATACCCTGATCTCAAATCAATCTCCGAGAAAACCGTAGCCCTTTGTAATTGATCAAATAGATCATCAATTCTTGGCAACGGATACTTGTTCTTGATAGTGAGTTTATTCAACTCACGATAGTCAATACATAACCGCAAAGATCCGTCTTTCTTCCGTACGAACAATACCGGTGCACCCCATGGAGACGCACTCGGCCGAATATAACCTTTGTCCAGCAGTTCACTCAATTGTTTCTTCAATTCTTGCATTTCTGATGGGGCCATTCTGTATGGTGCCTTAGATATTGGTGTCGCATAAGGCTTTAATTCGATAGTAAACTCTATGTCACGATGCGGCGGTAACCCAGGTAAGTCATCTGGAAATACGTCTGGAAATTCATTAACAACGGGAATAGAGGACAACTGCACCTCGCCCGTTTACGACTTCAATACGTAACACCAATAACCGGTACAACCTTGTCGCAATAATTTCATCGCCTTCATGGCTCGGACAACCATCCCAGAAGTACCAGGTTTCTACCCTTCAAAAACGTGTTCGGTACCATCCACCGCAGCTATCGAAATTATTTTTCGACGATAATCTACTATTTCTCCATGCCAATTTAATCAATCATCACCGAGGATCAAATCCTCTCCTATCATATCAATCACAATCAAATCGGATGACCAATCTTTACTGTCGATGGTTGCAGGACAATTGATAATCTCTCGATCCCCAACTATCTTTTCCCCACTCGGCAGTCCAACAATAAAAGGCTCACAAGCAGAGAGACCGACAAGACCCAAACGATTCACACAAGACAATGATATAAAGGAATGAGTAGCTCCAGAATCAAACAATACATCTACCGGTTGCATACAAATATAAACAATATCTGACGTAGTTGCAGCTCCTACATCATCAGTCCGTCTCATTTCTTACAATCGGGGTGGAGCTGATCCGGCACTCAGAGCATCCCTGTTCTCGATTTTACCTCTTCCACTGCCGCGTCTGACACTCGGAGTTGGTTGACCCATAACTGTGCCTGCCGGAGTAGGAGACGGTTTAGAGAAGGCTCTGCCCGCTGATTCACAATATAGCGCACGATGACCCTGCTTTCCACACTTAAAACAATCCATGGGGCGAAATGTGCAACGAGAACTGACATTCCCCAGATTTCCACAATTAAAACAAACTTTTGGCGCTCCTTCACTAGGATGAGGGGAACCAACAGAAGATTGCACATAAGGTTGAGGCCTACGCAATCCGCTGCCTCAGAAACTACTAGAAAATTTCGGTTTCTTCGAGCTCGAAACCGTAGGAACCGGAACTGGCACCATCTCATAAGCAAGCGTTCTGTCCTGATATTCTATCAAAGTAGCACACCCAAGGCCCGCCATATACTTTCGGACCTCCGGTTTCATCCTAGCATCGAAATGAAGTATCTTGTCTATTTCATATTTAACCCGATCTTGGACAAACACTAACTGCTTATTGTATGTCTTGATTGCCTCGGAAATAGGAACATCTTCGGGTTGAGCTCTGAAGAACTCACTGACTCTAGCTAACCGTACCGGCGCTGGACAATACTGTGCTTCCATTAATTCCTTAAATTCTTCCCAAGTGACATCACGGTCCCTGGGCTTAACAGCTCTCCACCAATCCGACGCGTCATCAACCGTCAGATAGTGTGCAATGGGAACTCTCTTGGCTTCAGGGCAGCCAATACCGTCAAAGATCTTCTCCAGCTCAACTAACCAATGATCCCAATTATTCGCATCACCAGAACCATTGAATCTAGGGGGATTCATCTTCATAACTTCTTGCAACCATTCTCAATAGTCCTGCCATTATTAATATTCTGCACTACTTGAGCTAATTGGTGCACTTGAGTCACAACTTGCTGGAGGACATTAGGCACTTCGGCCTCTGTACTCCCATCTGCACCTCCCGAAGGGATTGGGTCTGATCAAGCTACAGAATGAGATGACGAGTCTGAAACGGACATCTCGGACTCAAATACGGCTACTCTGCCACGGCCTTGTCCGCGTTGACGGATAGCTTCTACCTCTCGGCATACTGAGGAACAAGAATAGTTCAACAAGGAAACGATTACAATAATAGATTGCACAATGTCAAAGATAATTACTTTCGAGGGAAATAAACAACCAACATCCGAAGAGTCTTCCAACACAGGCAACACGGGGTGGTAGCACGCCAATGATATCGTAGACAGCAACTGACTCATTTTAACATAACCAAACACCGACAGCCTAGGTATCCATAAACCTAAGCTCTGATACCATATTCTGTAACACCCCCAGGATTTACGGAGATATTACATCGCCATAGATTCTTCTTGGAGAACCTACCAGGCTTAGACCAAAATAAAACACATTAAACCACAACAAAATCAGAACATTCACGCATTTAAAACCAACTTCAACTTCAACATGACATACATCACAATACCGAACAACATGTCATCCCGCAGGATCACAACCAATACAACCGTGCACTACTGGAATAAAACAACATCATTAACCATCAACAATGACACGACATACAACACTGGACAGTACCTGCACGAGTGCAAAACCAAAACACGACTTCGACCATGACCATACGACCACCAACTCAAAATGATGGATGATATCAATGCTGCCCACCAAGCTCGTGTCCGCCCTGTGCTGGCTCTCCCACTGGACCTGTACCTGAATACACAAAAGTATATCCACCCCAGAAGGGGTCAGCAAGAAGCCGGTGCAAGTACAATGATTCTAGAATATGTACAACAAGTGAATAATCAACATAAATCACAGAAATCACAGTGCCATCACAGAGATTCCAGAATACATCACAATCATCATCACAAAACATCAACGGGGGCTGTACGGGTACTTACCCCACGCGAGATACATACCTCTCCCCAGTGAGTCCTCGTCAGGCCTCCCTGGTTGTACAAACCCAGCCAAGTGAACCGCAGAGGCCTCAGTCTACGGAACCCAGGGGACCCACACTGGTTTTACTTGGCACACGACCACACGTCGCACTTTTGAAAACATCACTTTGGCATTAATCACATTTTCTTAAAAATCATATTTTCTCAAATTACGTTTTTCATATATTCACAAGAAGTACATTAAACACAATCAAAGTACTTGCCTCAATTCAAATCGACATGGGAAACAACGAACATATGAACGTACGGTTCGATTTACTTCAACAATTCGATCCTAACACATCGAAATACCGAATTAAACACAACCATGGAAACGGAAGAATTCACCCTAAGTTTTACTCTTAGGGGCATTTAATCGAACACTGCGAAGACAATGTGGTTCGAGTTCAAACTACGAAGGAAAACTTGGGATTTAATCCATGAACTTCATGGAAAAACATCATGATTATAACATCATAATCCATCACAAATTAGAGCTGGAATGGATGAAATTGAAGATTCAAGCGAAAACCCCAACATATGAAGAACTAGGGATTTGAATGAAATTTTACCTTGATTCGGACGGAACTCGAGTGGAGGATGATGTTAGACACGAATCAAACTTCCCAAGATGATGCAAAATGATGCTCTAGGTCAAAGTTCCCAAGATCTACCGAAAATTCGCGAAGGGGGAAGAAAAAGGAAAAAAATGCCGACATAGCCCGTCCCTCGGTCTTATATAGCCGAGTGTGTAACGGCCGTAACCGGAAGTGCCTTACGGCCATAATGGGTCTTGACGGGCTACTGCCCAAAACACCCAGGCGCATTACGGCCGTTACATAGCCAGACATTACGGCCGTAATGATCGAAACCTTACGGCCGTATTCGGCAGCTACATTATGGCCGTACTCAACCTGCACCTTACGGCCATAACTGGCCCTCTCTTACGGTCGTAGCGAGTCTTGCCGAGGCTTCTGTCCAATTTGTACAGCTGTGTTGCGGCCGTAATCGGCAGTGCCTTACGGCCGTAACTCGAAATGCCTTATGGCCGTAACCCCCATGCTCCAAATCTTGCAGTCCGGCCAGAACGAACACCTCTAAAAATCACAAAACTCGATGATTAGCAACCATGAACATTCCAAATATCAATTCATCAATACACTCGTCTCCACATAATCCACATTACAACAATATACAACCAAAATAACATACGTAAAATACACGAATATTACACATACCTTATAGGCGGCTTTGTTGTGGTGCTTGTTGATGATACAATGGTTTTGTGTATAACAGGATGTACTTGTTGCTTCACCTCAAAAGTGCTGTGGCAACTTGCTTTCAGCAATCATCATTCTTATTGCCTCCTTCAGTATTCTGTGTTTTCGCTCGGCAACACCATTTTTTCGTGGGTCCAAGCTGCTAAATATTCATGTTGTATGCCATTGTCCGTACAGTATTACTTGTTGTTGCCCAAAATATTTATCCGAAGACTAATACTGCTGGAAGACGGACAACAAACAACAATTGCGGGAGCACTTCCGAGAGAAGATAAATAATACAAGATTTACCGGGTTTGTTAGGCCCGGGCTTGAATGCTCTCGCGAGATGTTATTAATACAAATATTCGTGGATACAAGTATTAATGAGAGAAATCTAAATACAATGAGTGTAAAAAGACTCTGTTAATCCGGCTCTTGAGCGAAGCTCGGTGTTCTTCGTCCCGCCGATAATCTGCTCGAGGAGAAAAGGCCGGGAGAAGTAAGACCGAAAGAAAGCCGTTGCCAAGAGTTGGAGGTTAGCCAAGTGCTGTATATCGTTTCTGTATTGTGTGCTTGAATCGCGATATTGCTGAGAATTCCGAGAGTGAAACCGAGTGCAGGCTGCCTCCTTTATATAGGAGTTGAGGTGCCCTGTCCCCTAGTGGGCGATCGCCTTTCGGCATTTAATGTAATGGGGCGATCGTCCTAAAGGTCACATGGGCTGCCTGCCAAAAGTCTAAGCTACAGCTGGTGGCCAGCTGTGCGGTCCAATGAGGATCCAGCACGCGTCCGTAAGTACTGTCACAGGAGGTCCCACTTTGTTACTTTCGGCGGACTTTGTAGGGTAGGTGACAGGCTGTGGTCACCAGTCTTGTCCGTCAGCTCCTTTCGCAGGTCTGGGCCCTGTTGGTAGGTGAGGTAGGTGACAGGTTTGTCAGCGCCTTTTGTGGATCTGCACGTGGGGTCAGTTTTGAGACTTGGTCTTTTGCCGACTGGATGGTCATCGGTGGAGATCGACATGAGGCGATCGTCTCTAGCTGATCATCCGAGGTCGCCATCGGCCAGTGGATGGAGGTTGCCAATGGTCGATCGGCGGAAGCCGATAGAGGGTCACCAGATGTCGGTCGCCAGGAGTCGGTCGCCGAGTACCGAGAGACGATCGTATCTGAGGTCGATCGCTCGGCACCGGGACTTGTCCTGGGACCTTTGGTTGGCCAGTCTAGCATATCCGCTGGGTTAAGGCTCAGTCGCCAGGTCGTTGATCGGTAGATCTGCCTTGGCCGCTCGGTAGTAAGTCGGTCGCTCGGCCTCGTAGGCGATCGCCGGTCGGAAGGTGTTAAATCTTGACACAACAATTGCCCCCCAGCTTGCTCCTATGTTGAAGACATGGGGCGAGGTGGCTCTTGCTGGCGATCGTGTAAGGATGAGGACGGGCGATTTTGCTGAGCTGACTTATGATTTCGGACTTGGGCTATCACGGTCGATTGGCTTAGCTATCTTTCGGTCTTGTACCTGCAAAAACAACATTGGCCGATCCCCCATGGAAACTTGGTGGTTTCGCTTTGTTTGAGGAATCGTGCACAGTCGCGGAGATCGATGGACCGACCCCATGACCGTGTCTTGGTGCGCGAAGACAATGAGTGTCTCGTGACTCACTTTATTATGAGGGTCCTCCGTTAGGCTGCGCCTCACCTCGTATTTAAACGAAGGGCGTGCGGTCTCGGTCTAGAGGAGTCCTTGCGTGGGGCAGCGTCGGATGAATCAACTCCACGCCCGCGGCTTGTTAGCTCTGCTTCCACCTCGGCCAGCCATGGAGATGGCCGACCTCGACGGTGTACGTTGAGACGGGGATTGTGGCATGTGTCCACTGATTAATGTTGGAGGGCCCTCCGACTACGCCGGCCTCGTATTTAAACGAAGGGCGGGCGATCTTGGCGAAAAGGACCTTGCATGGCGAAGCGCCGGTTCCATCGATTGCCGTGACCATGGCTTTATGATGTGCGGTGGAGCGATCTTATGCCTTAGTCCGTCATGTTATATCTTTGGGTGTAGATGGCGATCGTGTCCTCGGATGCGGATGATGTAGCGTGATGATCGGCGATCGGGCGGAAGATCGCGATCGTTGCTCGCCGCCGATCGCTTATTCGTAGGTCGATATTGGCGATCGGGCGGGAGATCGTCGTCCGGGTGCCGATCGCGCTGCTCACAGGCTAAGAAGAAACCTTTGCACGGCGGAAAATCTGCGGCTCTTGCCGGAAGGCTGCGTAGGTCGTAGGTTGGGTCTTCGTGAGATGCCCGAACATAGGCGAAAAACCACAGAAATCCTCCTAGGACCGCGTAGAGGCGGTCTCATCGCTTATGGGCTCGCCATTGAGGATGATTACGTCTACCCGGTCGATGTAGTCCGAGTCGGACTCTTCTTCTCCCGCTTGATTTGCATCATGCGGAGGGGACCTTGGGCGGACGACCACAGTGGCGAAGTACTCGCGTGAAGACGTGCGCCCGGCTCGTTAAAGGAGCCAATGGACCGAGGTGGCAATGAAGTGTACCACCGGTGGGCGAGTCGTCCGGCGTCGGAGGAACATTCGGCATGCAGTCGCGTCGGATGCCCCACACCCGGTCATGTAGATGTTGAACTTCCTCAGTGCACTTGGGGGTCGATCGCCCCTCGTACATGGGCGTTTGCGGGGAGCGATCTTATCTTGCACGGGGCGAGCTCGATGTCGATCGTGGCGGCTCGCTTGGCGGCGATCGTCTTCTTGGCGCTGCCACAGACTCCAGGAGCGCCTTCATGTCGTTGAGTTGACGTTGCATCGCGGCCATCGCCGTGGCTTGGTCGCTTGCCGATCGGCTTTGGGAGCGAGGCCGAGGCGATCGTGTACCGATCTCGGGCTCACCGCCGCCACTCGGCAATTCGGCGAGGAGCGGAGCGGCTGTGCCTTCAGGAATAGGGTAGGCCGAGCTCTGGTGACGGACTCAAACTCCGTCGTCTCGTAGGCTGAGGCCGGGCGCCCGTAGCTGTCGGGTCACCGCCCGTGCGATCGAAGACAGAGGTGCCCAGGCGCGGCGCCTCTTCTGCGGACGGAGCCTCACAGCGTCGCTCGGCCGACGCGTGTGCTTCGCTTGGACTTCCGGCGGGCCGAGGCGATAGCGGAGGCGCGTTGAGAGCACTCCGTCGTTCTGAAGGCGGCTATGGCCTCTTCGATCTGTTCATTGGTTGGGCGATCGAGCGAGAGGCTCGGGCCGCCGTCCGGGACGGATCGAGCGTCTCGATCGCGGTGGCGCCTTCCACCATCGGCTGCGGCTCGGGCCGGGGCCAGGCGAAGTCCGCCGGCTGGTCAGCGGCTTTCTTCGACGCGGAGGCGGAAGACATGTTTTCTGAAGGATTTCTTTGAAGTGCAGTAAGTGTCACTTCAAGTATCTGCCCCGAGAACAGTGAGTGTTCTTCGGGACGGTAGGTATAAAAATCGAGGGTTGGATGCCCCCCTCCTTCTAGCGCCAATTGTTGTTGCCCAAAATATTTATCCGAAGATTAATACTGCTGGAAGACGGACAACAAACAACAATTGCGGGAGCACTTCCGAGAGAAGATAAATAATACAAGATTTGCCGGGTTTGTTAGGCCCGGGCTTGAATGCTCTCGCGAGATGTTATTAATACAAATATTCGTGGATACAAGTATTAATGAGAGAAATCTAAATACAATGAGTGTAAAAAGACTCTGTTAATCCGGCTCTTGAGCGAAGCTCGGTGTTCTTCGTCCCGCCGATAATCTGCTCGAGGAGAAAAGGCCGGGAGAAATAAGACCGAAAGAAAGCCGTTGCCAAGAGTTGGAGGTTAGCCAAGTGCTGTATATCGTTTCTGTATTGTGTGCTTGAATCGCGATATTGCTGAGAGTTCCGAGAGTGAAACCGAGTGCAGGCTGCCTCCTTTATATAGGAGTTGAGGTGCCCTGTCTCCTAGTGGGCGATCGCCTTTTGGCATTTAATGTAATGGGGCGATCGTCCTAAAGGTCACATGGGCTGCCTGCCAAAAGTCTAAGCTACAGCTGGTGGCCAGCTGTGCGGTCCAATGAGGATCCAAAGACGCGTCCTAAGTATCACAGAGGTCCCACTTTGTTACTTTCGGCGGACTTTGTCAGGGTAGGTGACAGGCTGTGGTCACCAGTCTTGTCCGTCAGCTCCTTTCGCAGGTCTGGGCCCTGTTGGTAGGTGAGGTAGGTGACAGGTTTGTCAGCGCCTTTTGTGGATCTGCACGTGGGGTCAGTTTTGAGACTTGGTCTTTGCCGACTGGATGGTCATCGGTGGAGATCGACATGAGGCGATCGTCTCTAGCTGATCATCCGAGGTCGCCATCGGCCAGTGGATGGAGGTTGCCAATGGTCGATCGGCGGATGCCGATAGAGGGTCGCCAGATGTCGGTCGCCAGGAGTCGGTCGCCGAGTACCGAGAGACGATCGTATCTGAGGTCGATCGCTCGGCACCGGGACTTGTCCAGGACCTTGATTGGCTTGATCTAGCATATCCGCTGGGTTAAGGCTCAGTCGCCAGGTCGTTGATCGGCAGATCTGCCTTGGCCGCTCGGCAGTAAGTCGGTCGCTCGGCCTCGGAGGCGATCGCCGGTCGGAAGGTGTTAAATCTTGACACAACATTACTCTATTAAGAAATTTGTTAATTTTATGCATCTGTAGGACTGAATAGAAACAATGCTTAGCCCTTTCTTATCATGTAGCTTCTTTAGATGTTCCGGCAGCTTGTGGTTGTCTCTTTCTTCTTTTTCAAGAATATAGTCCATGTGTACCTAATCATCAACAATAACTAGACAGTATATCTTAGCTCCTAGTATGAATGGGTTCACAAGGCCATATAAGTCCATATGCGATAAATCAAGGACCCGGTGGGTTGAGAGATATGATTTGCTCTTCACGGATATCTTAGATGGCTTGCCTTTTTGACAGGGTCCACAAACATTGTTCTTATGAAATGATACATCTTGCAAACCTTTGACCATTCTGTGTTGTGCCAACTTATTTATGGTCTTGAAGTTGATGAGAGACATCATCTTATGCCATGGCCAGCTTTGATCTGCAATGCCTTTGGTACTAAAACAAGAAATTACAGAACTAAAAGTATCCAATCAGCAAAATACATGTTACTTGATCGGGATCCTGTAAGGACAACCTGTTTGGTCTTGATGTCCTTCACCCTACAATTTCCTTGAAAGAATTTAACTAAGAACTGTTTGTCACATAATTGGCTAACACTTAAAAGGTTTTATTGTTGTCCTTCAACATAGGCTACATCGGTGACTTTGAATTTTCCTACAAGCAGGATCCTTTTCCCTCTTGTTTGTCCTTTAGATTTGTCACCGAGTTGGACCTTTGGACCACGACCTTATACATAATCGGTCAATTTATTGATATCTCATGTCATGTGTCGAGAACATTCGTTGTTGAAATACTAGATGTCCTCCTCCTTGATATCCTGTAAACAAATTTAAGTATATTTAGGTACCATTGTTTGGTGAGTCCTTGGTTAGTGGCACATTTAGGTACCCAGATTTGCCTCACAGTAACTAGTTTACTGTAGGGTCTTCTTGGGTCCTGTCTTGCGAGGTCTGTAAGCATGATATTATGCATGTATAATTGAGAGTTATAGTTCTTATAAGGTTGTTGTCTATAGGGATGAACCATTTTTATTTGCCTTATGGATTACCTTATGGGTCTCTACTTGGATTCACAGAGCTGTTGTTGTTAGAATTGAGCGGAAGCTTGCTTGTGATAGAGGCGTCTGGGTTCATGTACCTTATATTAAGGAGTTGTGTGTTTCGACAAAATTTTATGTTGTTGTCGAGGTATAACTTTCCTCTGTTGCTGTTGCGATACTGTTGGTATACTTGAGGAGCATACTGTTGACGTTGGGCACCGCTTCTTACAGGTCTGTAGGGCTGTATTATCCGCTACTTATGATATGAGCTTAGAGGCGGAATAGTTGCCTTTGTTTATTGCTTTGAAGGCACGATTGTGGCTTTGTTTTTTACTATAGGAACAGACCTTGGAATCTCCTGGGTCTCGGGGCTTGGAATAGGTTTAACCCCTTTGACGAACTAGCCATCTTGTTCCTCGCTCAAACGCAAAGCACAGCCCAACAGCACCACCTGCTCGAGGATACTTAAAAAGAATGAAGATGAGACTGGAAGGAGAAAGGGTGGTACTAGTGCCATACATGAAAGAGCATGTGCCTAAGTACCATATCTGGATGCAAGACCCAACCATCCTCCAAGCCACTGCATCTGAGCTTCTCACTCTCGATCAAGAATACGAGATGCAGCTTTCCTGGGTTCAAGACCCCCTTAAGCAGACCTTTATAGTGCTGGACAAAGAGTTAGTGGTCGGAGACTTCATTCATGGACAATCTCATACTGAAGCTATGGTTGGTGATGTGAATATATTTATGAATGACCTGGATGATCCTCAAATGGCAGAGGTAGAAATAATGATTGCTGAACAAAAAAGTCGTGGCAAAGGACTTGCAAACGAGTCAGTTCTGCTCATGATGGCATATGCAGTCAAGAATTTTGGCATCCACACATTTCGTGCAAAAATAGGTGAATCAAATGAGGGTTCTCTTAACCTATTCAAGAAATTGGGCTTCAAGGAGATTGCTTGCAGTGACATCTTCAAAGAGATTACGCTGGAACTACCAATAACTGAACACAAGAGAGAGGAACTTCATCAATTGATAAGCAATGTTGTAACTCATTAATGACTGATAACTATCATTTTTGTGGCTATAGATCCAATATCCAGAGGAAACTTGTGCTCTCATATGTATATATGAATGCTCTACTCTACATGGGTCTTACATTGGTTGCTATGTTGTTCTAAGGAATGGTTTAGAATCTTAGTCTTTTCCTTGGGGCTCGAGAATTTTGACATGAAAACCATCACACTTTTCTCTATTTATGCTTATATAGACTGAATCGTTCCCTGGAAAAAAACCTTTGATGAATACCGTGTTGGTTTTACATTATGGTTGGATAACAAGATGTATTCCAGGCCATATTTATCATGGACGTGTTGGCCTGTGCTTAAGATATCTTCCACTGGAGGATTTCTCAAATGACTTGAGAATAGTCTCGAGTTCTCCTTCTCTCTTCTCAAGAAGCTGTATCGTGGATTCCAACCGGTCATAATCGATCTTCTTATCCTGATCATGAGATTTTATCTCATTCACTTCAGTCGTATGTTTATGACTGTACTCCATGAGTTTTTCATGTTCGACTTTGCTATTTTTGCAATCTGAAGACATATTTTCAAAATTAATTTCTAGCAATCCGTTTTCATCCTTCAGCTCTAAGTTGGAAAATGAGAGTTATAGGCTTTCTTGTTTCAACATAGAATTGTTGAATGGTTCTAACTCATTCATCATGTTTTCGAAAGTACGAGATGTATCAACGGGATTATTAACATTTGAAGAGGTTGAGCTTACCTCACGTCACTGTCGTCACATTAGCCATCATGCACATATAGGCCTTGTCTTTAATTTCATCATCAGAGGAATTATTATCGGCAATAGCCTGTAGACATTCCTTCGTCTTGCTTGTTATAGGTGGTGAATCTGATTTCCCAATCAGCGCCTTCAGCTTACTTCTCCATACTCGTCGCTTCTCATCTCTTTCATGTTGCTCGGCTTTCGATAGCCTTTGAACCTTGGTATGTGGACATCTATTTATGTAGTGTCCTCGCTTTCTGCATTGTAACACATGTTAGAGTCTCCTATATAAGATGGCTCAGTACTCACCTTGTTTGAAGATTTCGGCCTATGGGGAGCTTTTCTGCACTTCTTAATGAACTTTCGGAACTTCTGCATGAGCAGTGCCATCTCGTCTTGCGACATCACATCATCATCATCTCTAACAACTTCAGAGGTACTAGGATTATAGCTTTGTCTTCTTTTCGATACAGCCGAAGGCAGGTGACTTTTCAACCTTCTCTTTCATGTCAATGTCGTACTCAAAGACTTTGAGGTTAGAAAGCAGGGCAGAAGTCGATATGTCATTAAGATTACAAGACACATGTATAGCTGCAGTCTTAATATCCCATCTGGCAGGAAGTGATCTAAATATTTTCAAATTTTTCTCTTTTGGGGAGTACACTTTGCCTAGTTCTTCAAAGTTCATCGACAATGCCAATGAATTTGAGGTCAAGATCCTCAAGAGTTTCTAAAGGTTTCATTTCAAAGGACTCGAATTCTTGAGTCAGTTTAGAAACTTTATTTCTTTCGAGAGTAAGTTTATCCCAAATAGTTTTGGTGTCTTACAGGCTTTCACCTTGGAGAATGTGCATTTGCCAACAATGACAAATAGCGCATCCTTAGCTACATCGTCTAGGTTTGCTCACTTCCGTTCATCAGTGGTCCGCTGATCATGCAACTTCTCCAGCATCTCTGAGGGATTGACCTTCTACTTTGGCCGTTGTATTGACTTTTATAATGATAATATGTCAGTCCTAAATCACGAAGAGCATCCTCTTCGTGCATGACAACAAGATGTGCATCCGTTCTAGTTCTTCAGTAATCTAATTCGTTAATTTAGAACATTAGAACTTTGTTAATCATAGAGAAACACATGTAGAGAGATAAAGGATGAATTTGAAAGAATAAATTGTGGAAAAAAAAGATAGTGATTATGGATCTGGTTCAGGTTAAAAATAGATTGATTCTTTATACAACCAACCTCTCTCATACCACTTGTTGGTCACAGTATACTTAAATAACAACTTAGAGGGGGTGAATAAGTTGTACTCTTTTTTGAAGTTAAATGTATAGCAGAAGACAATACGCAAGTTGTTGTAACTACAAGAACTAAGTGTTCTCCTATAGGCTTGGTGCTTAGAGGGTTTTATAGAGTAAGTATACTAAAAATCCAGACAGTAGGCAATAAGTAAATAAGAAACATAGGGCACAATATGTAATGTGCTTTGACTCAACGTCTTCTGCGTCCCAGGTTCTCCGCACAGGATGAATGTTTATTAAAATTGAGACGTACATGACTATATGATCTTAACTAAATAAATTACTGCATTTTTTAACAGATTGATACACCTGACTGTAGCTTAAGCCATTCACATAGATGGGTTGTTGGCTCCTTGAACTCTGACTTCTTCTCACATAGATTGAAGCTTCATTCTTCTGAACTCTCTTCATCCCATACATATTGGAATTGCTCGCAGTCTTAGTCCACAAAGGGCTAATTTACTCAAGGTCAATTATGGGTAGTACAAATATCTGAACAACAGCTATAGGCATTTAAGTTCCTTGCTGTAATGTGTTGTTCACTTGGTTGAGGACTGACTATCTCTTCAATAAGAATAGCACTGTAGGCTTGAGAGAGTGTTTTCTCTTTTTGATATAAGATCGAAAGATTAACAATTTCATCAGTTTCTCAGTTCATCAGTGAGTGAGCAAGTTCTCGGGATGGAGCCATTCATAATCTCAAAAATAGACCCATTATAAATGTAGTACTATGCTGGTTGGTGAAATGTGGACACTTTTAATTGATGGCTAATGAATGTTTGATTGAAAGTGTCAGCATTAAATGATTCAGACATTTTTTTGGCCCTCATTAATTGCTCTGTAGTCCACAGTCTTTGGCCACATTAAATGCTGTCTCCATCAGCATTAAAGGCACTTTAAAATCGTGAATACTTTATAATAAAGAATGACTTATCTCATAACAGTTTACAGTCTAAGTATCTTCCTGTTGGATATATCACTTTATTTTTCCTAAATAAAATGGATACATCATTTATGCTGTAGCCAGTTGGGTCTATAAGCTGTTAGCTATTTTTTTCAATGCGCTGTATGATGATTGATTTGAGCTGTATGAAAAAGGTTGTAGGATTATAGTTGTATTTTGTTGCATTTATCAAAATAGATCAAAAATTTTCCAACACTATGTCTTTTAGATACATATATAACTAATACAACTGTAAGCACCCAACCCAGACACTAATGAAATTGAGGTTTACCGAGAGGCAATGGAGAACTCTGTCCAGGATGACGAATATCTTTCAGTGTTTCAATGGCGAACATTGACGGATATGGAGTGTCTAGGATGTTGTTCTAATTTATACACCTTAATTTTGTTTCATAAACATCAACTTCTACAGAAAAACTGAATAGGGGAAGAGACGATTGGCGATATAACTGTTGACGTCTGAGTTGGTCAATGTAACGTGTGCTGATCTGGACGAATGGATCGAAGCCACGTAGGAAATAATAGACAAGATGAAAGGTGTCTGATCACTAAATTTTATTAATGACCTTAATATAGAGTAGAGCCGAGCAGAATATTTTTATGCTCGTCTATCTTTTTGCTTGCTAATCACAAGTCTTATCTTTTTTCTCAGTCAATATGAATTCTTTCCTTTTTCTCTCTATATCATAAATGCTAAAAATCCAAAAGTCCTCTTTCACTGTACATTTCTTCTATATATAGACAACCTGGGCCAATCGGGAGATGACAGTTGGTGAATGTTTGGGGAATATGCCCAAAACATTTGTCAGTCTGCAGATATGCCTTGGACACGTGGTGGCCTCTAAGGAATGACTTGGGAAGAGGCATGACTGCATGCGTTAATTGGCATGCGGGCCAGTCTCGCATGCTTCTGGCGGTGCTTATCCACTGGGGTCGGTCCTCGGGTCTCCCGCCATTCAGGTCGGCCTTGTTGTAATCTTGTATCGAAGCATTTTTATCTTCTCTCTGCTCGGCCCTCCCGGATCGGATATCGGGTCGGCTCTGACGTCTCTGCCCGGTCCGGTTCTAACGAGCCTGGAAGAAAATCGGGTTTATGCCCGATCCGGCTTCAGGCTTTGCTCGGCCGGTTCAGCTGCCATGAGTGCCTGCGTGGATTCCAAGGTGGATGGGCTGCCAACAAGGGCCCCCGAGTCCAGGGTTGTGCCGGGTTAGCCGGGGATGGGGTCGTTTCATGTTGAGGCTGATCCGGCTTGTGGGAGGATAAGACCTCTCGAAGGGACGCCTCTTCGAGAGTCGCGTCGATTCGATTTCAGGGTCATTAAGTGTCATTATGAGGGGGACGCGTGGCATAATCTGATTTGATGGCGCATTCACGCGCCTTCAAATTTCGCGACGGTTCAGTATGAATCGCCTCTCCACGCGCCTGGCATTTAATGCCCTTTTTCTATTATAAATACAGAGTTTCTTCTTCTCTATTGTTCCCTTCTCCATTTTTACGTCTTGTTGCAGAGGAGAGAGAGAATTTTTCGGCGATTTTTTTTTTTCGATTTTAAAGAGACTTTCCCGGTAAGCTCGTTTTTCCCCCCTTTTTTTATTTAAGATGTCGGAGCTGAGGGGCGAGACATAGGCGGATTTAACCGTGTCACCGGACCGCACGGGTGTGGCGAATCTGTCGGTAGGCGGAGTTCCTGTCGACTGGAGTGTCGAGGAAGAAGAAGGCGAAGTCGCGAAGTCGCCGGGATCTGGGGAGGTGGAGATGGCGGTGACGTTGACGGTCGTCGGAGAGACTTAGGCAGAATAAAGAGTCGAGTCGATGGTGGCTTGGACTCACCCTCGGCCGTCCCCTTTCGTGGAGACAGAGTGGGATTCGGCCTCGATTCGGAGTACCGTTACAGAGGAACAATTAGCGGCTTGGCGGCTGTGATTTAAGATCCCGGCGAGGGTGAGGATGTTCATTACGAATCCCGATGAGAGGCCTCACACTCCGCCTGTTGGTTGTACGGTGGTGTACTACCGCTCTTTACTGGCCGGGATGAGGTTTCCGCTCCCGTTAGCCTTCTCCCGATGGCTAAGGCAGTGGGGCCTTCCTGTCCCCCAAATCCATCCGAATTCCTGGGCTCGGGTTGTGGGTCTTTTCATTCTTTTCAACTTGGCGGTGGCAGAGCCCAGCTTTGAGGAGTTCAACAGCCTCTTTCTATGGAGGTCGGTCGACAGATCCGGCTCCGGCTGGTTTTACCTGACGGCCCGGCATGCCATGCATAAAGAATTAGTGGGTGTGCCGGAGACCATCCATATCTGGAAGGAACAGTGGTTTTTCATAGGGGGACCGTGGAGGAGCTCGGTGGATGAGTGGGAGCCTGGTGTGATAGATGCCGAGCTTCGGGTCCCAGAGCACTTCACGGCCAAAATGAGTAAGTGTCGTATTTCGCATTCCTGTTCCTTTTTTTGTCTAACGCTCATCATTTATTGCATGTGCAGAACGCATCCCAGCGCAAGAGACCTCTTCCGAGTTCGACAGTAGGTTGAATGCCTTTTGGACCTTCCTCTTGAGCAAAGGAAGTCGCATCTTTTGGTTACCGAGGAAAACCTCTGGGCAGCCGGACTTAGATCAACCAATCCGAGTATAATGTCTTCATCAAGTAGCTTTTTTTTTGACATGTCTTCTTTTTCCAGCTCCTAGGGCCAAGACTTCGTCCGGGCGGAAAGAGATGCCCGCGCAGCGCGTGGCGAGGCTGGCTGCTGAGGCCGCCGAGCGGAGGGAGCGGGCTGGCAAGCGGAAGAGAGTGGAGGCCGAGCCTGAGGACAGCGTGACCAAGGCGGGAGGCTCGTCTGTTCCTGAAGCTATTGTATCCGCTCCGAGCCCTGTCCGGACGGGTCGTGCTACCGGGAAGGAGCCCGCGATTGACTTGGAGGGCCACTATCTCCCGGTTAATAAGGACCGGGAGGAACCTTGTGCCCAAATGAAGGGGCGACGGCCGCATTGGTTTCTGGATTACGTCCGGGCAGCCACTCCGACCGCTGAGATGCTCGACCGGGTCCCCCCGACGGTGGTTGACTCCAGTCATGTCCCTATCCGGGGCTGGACGCCCAAGATGGAGATTGTGACCAACAACATGGGTCCGGACGAGCAGATCCAATTCGGGAATGCTCTGATGGGCCGTGCGTTGTGCACTTACATAAAGGCCACTGGGGAGCTGCTGGCCCTAGTCGAGAAGCACAAGAAGACGGAGGCCGATCTCAAGGCCTTGCAGGAGGAGGAGCATCTCTGCCCTTCGCTCATTAAGTCTCTGGAGGAGGAGATGGCCTCCATGAAGGGTGAAGTAGAAATTTTGGAAAGCCGGGCCCTCGAGGCCGATATTTGGAAAGGAAAGGCCGAGGAGATGACCATGGCGGCCGAGCAGGCGCATAAACAATTGTTAGGCATCAGGGCCGAGCACGAGGCTTATTTGAAAGAAACCAAGGCCCAGGTTGAAAGTCTGACCGAGCGTATTAGCACCTGCGAGGCTTCAACCTATGCCAAGGGTCTGGCCGAAGGGGCGGAGGCCTTCAAGGAGACATCTGCGTTCGAGGAGCTGGTCAATCTGAATTACGTCTCTACCTGTTACGAGATATTAGATCTAATGAAGGGTGGGAAGACCGTTTAGGAGATCGAGGCCTATATCGTCTCAGGCGACCGACCTGCATGTTGACATCCATGGAGCCGATGAGCCAAAGGTCGCTGAGGTTGAAGATGCCGGGCTGGCTCCGCATGGCGAAGGTGAGGGACAGTCCTTTCAAGCGGCCGACCAGGAGGATGGGGGCGAATAGTTTCCTTAGATTTCGCTTCCCGCATGGCCTGCGTGCCAGTCTTTGCTTTTCGTTTGTTTTATTTCATGTACGGCCTGCGTGCCAATCCGTCTTGGTTTTCTGTTGTCACCATGTGTACTTTGTAAAAATGATTTAATTGAATAAATCTTCCTTGTAGCATCTGTTGTTGATCTTTAGATGTTTGGGCCCAGTTGGTTGAGCCGTTGCCCTTTTATCATGTTCATCACTTGTTGATTGTGCCGAGGCGAGCTCGGTCTTATGGTGCCGGATGAGCCGGTCTTAGGAGGTGCCGAGACGAGCTCGATCTTATAGTGCCGGATGAGCCGGTATTATGAGGTGCCGAGGCGAGCTCGGTCTTATAGTGCCGGATGAGCCGGTCTTATGAGGTGCCGAGACGAACTCGGTCTTATAGTGTCGGATGAGCCGGTCTTATGAGGTGCCGAGACGAACTCGGTCTTATAGTGCCGGATGAGCCGGTCTTATGAGGTGCCGAGGCGAGCTCGGTCTTAGAGTGTCGGATGAGCCGGTCTTATGAGGTGCCGAGGCGAGCTCGGTCTTATAGTGCTGGATGAGCCGGTCTTATGAGGTGCCGAGACGAACTCGGTCTTATAGTGCCGGATGAGCCGGTCTTATGAGGAGCCGAGGCGATCTCGGTCTTATAGTGCCAGATGAGCCGGTCTTATGAGGTGCCGAGACGAGCTCGGTCTTATAGTGCCGGATGAGCCGGTCTTATGAGGTGCCGAGACGAGCTCGGTCTTATAGTGCCGGATAAGCCGGTCTTATGAGGTGCCGAGGCGAGCTCGGTCTTATAGTGCCGGATGAGCCGGTCTTATGGGGTGCCGAGGCGAGCTCGGTCTTATAGTGCCGGATGAGCCGGTCTTATGAGGTGCCGAGACGAACTCGGTCTTATAGTGCCGGATGATTCGGTCTTATGAGGTGCCAAGGCGAGCTCGGTCTTATAGTGCCGGATGAGCCGGTCTTATGAGGTGCCGAGACGAGCTCGGTCTTATAGTGCCGGATGAGCCGGTCTTATGAGGTGCCGAGGCGAGCTCGGTCTTATAATGCCGGATGAGCCGGTCTTATGAGGTGCTGAGACGAACTCGGTCTTATAGTGCCGGATGAGCCGGTCTTATGAGGTGCCGAGACGAACTCGGTCTTATAGTGCCGGATGAGCCGGTCCTATGAGGTGCCGAGGCGAGCTCGGTCTTATAGTGCCGGATGAGCTGGTCTTATGAGGTGCCGAGGCGAGCTCGGTCTTATAGTGCCGGATGAGCCGGTCTTATGAGGTGCCGAGACGAACTCGGTCTTATAGTGCCGGATGAGCCGGTCTTATGAGGTGCCGAGGCGAGCTCGGTCTTATAGTGCCGGATGAGCCGGTCTTATGAGGTGCCGAGACGAACTCGGTCTTATAGTGCCGGATGAGCCGGTCTTATGAGGTGCCGAGGTGAGCTCGGCCTTATAGTGCCAGATGAGCCAGTCTTATGAGGTGCCGAGGCGAGCTCGGTCTTATAGTGCCGGATGAGCCGGTCTTATGAGGTGCCGAGGCGAGCTCGGTCTTATAGTGCCGGTTGAGCCGGTCTTGTGAGGTGCACCAAAAATGGAATAACGTCAAATTTTATTGATAATACCTCTTTAAATACATAACATTCCATGGGTAAGTTAATCTTTGGCCGTTCAGATATTCCAGCCGGTAGGCTCCATTCTGAAGGACTTCATTAACTTTATATGGTCCTTCCCATTTGGGCTTGAGTGGTCTGGGATCCGGGCCCAATACCCGTTTAAGGACGAGGTCGCCGACCTGGAAGCTTCTAGGGTGAACCTTGGAGTTATAATATTTTTCACTCCTTCTTTTGTAGACGGCGTTTCGCATTTCCGCCTGAGCTCATTTTTCGGCAAGGAGGTCCAGGTTCACTTGGAGGGCCAAGTTGTTATCCCGCTCTTCAAAATGGGTTACTCAGTAGGTAGGTGTCCCGATTTCAACCGGGATGACGGCTTCAGAGCCGAAAGCCAAGGAGAAAGGCGTTTCTTCGGTGGCGGATCTATGCGTTGTTCTGTAGGCCCATAAGGTTCCGGGGAGCTCCTTAGGCCAGGAACCCTTGAGTTCCTCGAGGCGTGTCTTGAGATGATGTTTCAGGATCTTATTGACCACCTCGACCTGCCCGTTGGATTGTGGATAGTAAGGCGTGGAAAAATTATTTCGTATTTGGAGGCTGTCGCAGAAGGCTCGAAACTTCTTATTGTCAAATTATTTGGCATTATCAGAGACAATAGATTGAGGGATCCCGAACCGGCATATGAGTGACTTCCATATAAAATCAACTATCTTCTGCTCGGTTGTTCGTGCCATAGGCTCGGCCTCTGCCCATTTTGTAAAATAATCGACTGCGACGATGGCGTATTGTACTCCTCCCCGTCCTTTAGGTAGAGGACCGATCAAGTCGATTCCCCACTTGGCGAATGGCCATGGGCAATATACGGAAGTGAGAGTTTCCGGCGGGGATCGAATCTGCGGAGCGAAGATTTGGCACCGGATGCACTTCCGTACGAGCGTGATGGCATCTTTTTTGAGATTGGGCCAATAATAGCCTTGCCGGATCAATTTATAGGCCAATGCCTGGCCGCCGGAATGATTACCGCATATACCCTCGTGCACCTCCCTGAGGGCATATTCTGCTTCTGATTCGGACAGGCATTTTACCAGTGGAACCGAATATCCTCTTTTGTATAAGGTTCCCTCCACGATGGTGAACCGGGCGGACTGAGTTCGTAATGATCTCGCTTGGGCTCGGTCCTCGGGTAAAATGCCGCTTTGAAGATATTGCATTATAGGCTGCATCCACCCTTGTGGTTCTGACTGTTCAGCTGCCCGGACTTCGGCCATTTCCAGGGCTGATGAGGCATGATACCCTATGCTGACCTCATCCATATGTTCGGCTCCGGAGCTAGATGCGAGTTTGGCCAAAGAGTCGGCTTGGATGTTCTCAGTTCTGGGAATATGTTGTATTGTTCCCCGAAAATCTTGCAGTCGGGCCCGTGCCAGGCTGAGGTACTTAACCAGTTTGGGCTCTTTGGCTTCGTATTCGCCGTTGATCTGGTTTACCACTAATTGAGAATCACTCAAGATGGTGAGGCGGGCAAGGCCGAGGGAGGTCACCATTTCTAGACCGGCCAAGAGAGCTTCATATTCTGTCTTATTGTTGGTGGTCGGGAAACCTAAGCGAATAGCCGAGCAGAACAGACGTTGGTCGGGACTGACGAGGACTATTCCTGCACCTGATCGGTCGGCGGTTGAGGACCCATCTATATAGAGTGACCACTCTTCTGATCGGTCGTCCTCTTGTGCGATTGCTGGTGTGAACTCTGCAATGAAGTCCGCCAGGGCTTGTCCCTTTATGGCAGTGCACGATTCACAAGTTATGTCAAACTGTCCGAGTTCGACGGCCCATTTGACCATCCGGCCGGAAACGTCAGGTTGGTGCATGACTTGCTTTAAAGGGTAGTTTGTTAAGACGACTACCTCATGTTCCAAAAAGTAGGGTCTTAACTTTCGGGATGCCATTACGAGCGCATAGGCCAGTTTCTCCATTGGGGCATATCTGAGCTCGGCATCGTGAAGGGCCTGACTCACATAATAGACCGGATATTGCACTGCATTTTCCGTTCGAATCAGAGCGGCGCTGATCGCCGAGTCGGAGACCGCGAGATATAAGCTGAGAAGTTCCCCTCGGGTCAGTCGCTGCAAGGTTGGGGCTTCTACCAGGACTTTCTTGATAGCTTCGAAGGCTCTTTGGCAAGGTTACATCCACTGAAATCCTTGTTCTTTTTTATCGCCTCAAAGAAAGGTTTGCATTTATCTGTTGAGCGAGAGATAAAGCGACTTAGCGCGGCTAGTCGGCCAGTTAGGCTTTGCACCTTTTTGACCGAATTTGGAGGAACAAGTTCAGTCACTGCCGTAATTTTATCGGGGTTGGCTTCAATCCCTCTTTGGCTTACCATGTAGCCGAGGAATTTTCCAGAACCTACCCCAAATGAACATTTCTTCGGATTTAACTTCATCTTATACTCTCGCAAAATAGCAAACATTTTAATGAGGTCATGTACATGATCTGCCGAGCGCAAAGATTTTACTAACATATCATCTACATATACCTCCATTGTATGACCTATCAAGCTATTGAACATTTTATTTACCAGGCGTTGATATGTCGCGCCGGCATTCTTGAGCCCAAAAGGCATCATCCGTGTGATATAGCCGCGGGCGAGTAGAAGGAGGTGTTTTCTTCATCGTTGGGATGCATTGGGATCTGGTTGTATCCGAATATGCATCCATAAAGCTCATTAGCTCATGCCGGCCGTTGCATCCACCATGTAGTCGATATGGGGAGGGTAGCTATCTTTCGGGCAGGCTTTGTTCAGGTTGGAGAAGTCAATGCAGAGCCTCCATAGCCCGGTCGGCTTTTTTACCAAGACCGGGTTGGCTACCCAGGTCGGGTATTGGGCTTCCCGAATAAACCCGTTATCGATTAGCTTTTCTACCTCCTCTTCCAGCCCCTTCTGTCGTTCCGGCCCCATTTTCCTTCTTTTCTAAATAACCGTCTTTGAACTGGGGTCGATATTTAGCCGATGGCATGCAAGTTCTGGGTCAATCCCCGACATATCCGAATGGGTCCAGGCAAAGACATCCAAATTTTGTCTCAGATGGAAGATTAGCTCGGAGCGGATCGGCTCTTGGAGGTTGTGGTCGATCTTTAGTCGTCGGGTCGGATTAGATTGGTCCATGTCGACCTGGTCCAACTCTTCTGTTGGCTCAGCATGGCGAATTTTTCCTTTCGGATTTTGGTATTGCGGGTCGACAGGATCTTCTTCTAGGATCGGTTCCTTCCCGGGACTGCGCCCCCAGTCCGCTTCTTGTTCGGTTTCCATTTCGGGGATTTGCGCGGCCCTGGGACCTTCGGCCTTTTCAAGTAGGGTGTTTCCTGCCAGCTGCTCGGAGCTGGTGGCCCCCATTTCTTCCGACAAATTTTCTGGGATGCCTTCTGCGGCGTTGATTTCGCGAGCCTGGATGCTGAGGTTGCATTCCCGGGCGGCCCTTTGATCCCCTCTATGTACCCCGACGCCGTCCGGGGTGGGAAATTTCATGCACAGGTGATATGTGGACTGAGTGGCCCTCATCCTGGACATCACAGGTCGGCCTATGATGGCATTATAGTCACTATGCACATCGATGATCTTGAAGGTAGTGATCATCGTCCTTTGGATCGGCCCCTGACCAAATTCCAAGGCGAGGTCGATTTCCCCTAGGGGTGAGGTGCGACAGTTGGCAAATCCCCTAATGTCCTCATTGCAGGGCCAGACATAAGATTAGTCTACCTTCATCCTGTGAAGGGTATGAAGGTAGATGATGCTAGCATAGGCCCCGGAGTCCACCAACACCCTTTGGACCGGGATCCCCATTATGGGTAGGGTGATGACAAGGGCGTCTGAATGGGGATGGTCCAGGCCGTCTGCATCGGACTCTTCAAAAGTAACTGTCAGCTGGGGGGGTTTGGGGGCTTCTTCGGCCACTGATAGGAATCCCTCTTCTCGGCGTTCGGTCCGTTGATAGGAGGTGGTGGCTTCTCGGATGGATGCCTTTTTCTGGCGCTTAGACCGATGATCATCGACCTCGGTGGTTCCCATAATGGTTAGAATTTCCCGGGGGGATTTGGGGGCTGGAGGCACCCGATCATTCTTAGCTCTTGTCGGGTCGGACCGATCCTGGCGATCCCGGGGCGGGTTCCGGGTAAATCGCCTTAAGCCTGTATCGTCGCATACCGCGATCAAGGCGGCAACGAGGTCTCGGCACTGTTGGGTGTTGTGACCCGCTGATTCATGGTATTTACAAAAGCGGGTCTGGTCCATGTCCTTTTGATCTTTATAGATCGGTCGAGGAACTGGGAGCAGATTTTTGTCCTTTATTTGATCGAATATGGCCGCGGCTCCGACGGAATATATTTCAGTGAAATTAGCCATGAGCTCGGGCCTACGCTCCCGATAACTCTGAGTAGTTGGGGATGCAGGAAGAGGCGGGAGTCTTATTTTCCCGGCGGGATTCTTGACGGGCCTCTTTGTAGTCACGCCTATCTTCTTTCTTTTTATATGATCCTTTATGATCGGAGGGCATGACTAACGCTGGTGCCGGCATAGCTTCCTCGGCAGCTATGTGGGAGCTGGCGCGCTCCAAGAATTCCTGGTAGGCGTGTGGGACATTCTGGCACACCGTCCAGTGAAAAATAGAATTTTTGAGGAGGCCGACCTGGGCAATAATGGCCAGCGCATCGTCCGACATGGGTTCCGTCTCTAATATCCGTTTATTGAAACGGGATATATAATCTTTAAGGGACTCGTTCGGCCCCTGTACGACGGAAGGGATGGATGAGCGCGGGGCGACTCGCACAAGGGACCCTATGAAATGGGATCGGAACGTCGCCGAAAGCTGGGCCCATGTTTGAATAGAATGATGGGGCAGCGTCCGATACCATCTCTGGGCCCTCTCCCCCAGGGTCAGGGAGAACATTCGGCATCGGAACGCGTCCTGAGACTCGTGCAGGTCCATCGAGGAATTATAATGTCCAAGATGGGCATTGGGGTCTGTCTCCCCGTTGTATGGCGGAATTTGAGGAATCTTGAACTTCTCCGGGAGGGGTTCCGCCAGAACTTGGGGGCAGGACTTTCTGTTTGTTAAGCCATTCCAAACTTTGGGATGGTGGAGTTGTTTATTTTCAAGCTCGTAAGGCGTTTTTAAGAAACTCGATTTCACTCGAGTTATCGCCGGAGTTGGAGGTAATACTTGTGTCGGATTTAGGGAGGTGGTGGGAGCTTTTTCTTCTTTACTGGCTCGACTTTGGATAGTGAGAGCCAGTGGCCCACCGATTTTCTTCCCGCCCCAAGGCGATCAAAAACGGATGTGGGCGCAGCTTACTTTTCGAGAGGGATGGGAGCTTTCGCCGTGGCTTTCCGCCCTTTCTCCCGCGACCCAGGAGGCATCCTCTTTGTTTCGTCCCGAGGCAGCTGGGCGGGTCGTCTGAGATTCCGCCTCGACATGGTCTTCGGGTTTTTGAAGGGTCCCGCCCCCTGTAACCCTCGCCATAAGGGCCGCCATGTCCTGGATGAAGGCTGGGTGTTTAAAGCACTCTGCCACTTTACGGAGGTTTTCTTCCTCCGTCGCGAGTGAGGTTTTATTTGTTGTGAGACATCTCGGTGGCAGATATATACATTATTTATCGGAGGTTCAGCCGCCCTCCCTCTAGCGCCAATCTGTTGACGTCTGATTTAGTCAACGTCACGTGTGCTGATCTGGACAAATAGATCGAAGCCACGTAGGAAATAATAGACAAGATGAAAGGTGTTTGATCACTAAATTTTATTAATGACCTTAATATAGAGTAGAGCCGAGCAGAATATTTTTATGATCGTCTATCTTTTTGCTTGCTAATCACAAGTCTTATCTTTTTTCTCAGTTAATACGAATTCTTTCCTTTTTCTCTCTATATCATAAATGCTAAAAATCCAAAAGTCCTCTTTCACTGTACATTTCTTCTATATATAGACAATCTGGGCCAATCGGGAGATGACAACTGGCGAATGTTTGGGGAATATGCCCAAAACACTTGTCAGTCTGCAGATATGCCTTGGACACGTGGCGACCTTTAAGGAATGCCTTGGGAAGGGGCATGACTGCATGCGTTAATTGGCATGCGGGCCTGTCTCGCATGCTTCTGGCGATGCTTATCCGCTGGGGTCGGTCCTCGGGTCTCCCGCCATTCAGGTCGGCCTTGTTGTAATCTTGTATCGAAGCATTTTTATCTTCTCTCTGCTCGGCCCTCCCGGATCGGATATCGGGTCGGCTCTGACGTCTCTGCCCGGTCCGGTTCTAACGAGCCCGGGAAAAAACCGGGTTTATGCCCGGTCCGGCTTCAGGCTCTGCTCGGGCGGTTCAGCTGCCTTGAGTGCCTGCGTGGATTCCAAGGTGGATGGGCTGCCAACAATAACTATGATTCACAAAGCAAAAATCGAAGCCTCGTTCCAAATCTGAACAAAGGAATAAGTATGATACACGAATAATCGGAAGGGAGGACCAAAGAAAGTAAATTAATATCTTGCTTTAAATCATATTTTTTATTGTGTTCAAAGTTGATGGGTCGATATTAGCACCACTAAAACTTGCAGCCTGAACAAAATACGAATCATGCAGCAAATTTTACAGATTACTTAAGCATACCATTGCATAAGTTGATACAATGAATCATAAATTTCAGAATCACTTACTAACTTTAAACGATCTTTTATCAAAAGGAAAAAGGCAAATAAAATTCGCATAAGTTATGTAAAATAAACCTCAAAGTTCCATGGAGTTGTTGGGCTGAATAATTATAAAGCAATACTTAGATATTAGGAGACAAATATATTAGATAGAATTGCCCGAAATCATAAGATTCGAGAACTACATACCTTAATAATTCGCATGCACCCAAATTCTTCCACAAAGATGCATATTAAAAACAAATTAAATATTTTCAATAAAACAGAAATAACAATACACCTACTGAAAACTATAGAAATGAAAAAAGTAAACATATCAAAACCTGGCTCTTTAGATTCTCATATATGGTATCATTGTTAATATACCTCCAATCATCGTTCCTCGACTAAGACTCCACCAACAACAGGGTTTTATATCTCTAAAGTTAGTTTATGTTTGACGGAATCCTCAAGAGATGATGGAGACTTTGTGTGTTATAATAAAGTTTGGAAGATATTTGGGGATGTTGGAGAGGTTTTTGGGGAGGGAACTTGAATTAGAAGTCGGGTCCCCAACTTAGGTTTCAAGTCGCATAACATTTAGAGAGAGAAAAAAAGAGAGAGACCAGAGTTTGTGCTTGAGTCTCAATAGAGAATTCTTTTAATAAATAAATTAAAAACTAATGATAAAATTCTCATATATTATATATATATATATATAGATACAAAATTACCAAAAAATAATATAAAATAGGTGGACCAAGATTTGAGTTGAAAAACTTTTTATAAATGACTTAAAAATGATGAAAAAAATTCATATTATATAATATAGATTAATAAAAAACAAATCATTTTTTGTGGAAAAGAGTGAGTAGGATTGGCTCGGGTCACACCGCCCAACTACACAATCGATCCCGTCATCCTCATCGCCGATTTTCTTTATGAAACCTCTACTTCTTCTTTCAAGCTTCTTTTGAGCTGAACTGAACTGAATTTTGCTGAAATGAACTGAATTGAATTGAAGTCACGGAATAATAATAATAATTAGTAATACTTGCAGCAATATATATATATATATATATATATATATATACACACACACACACACAACAACAATAATAATATATATTACAAAGATAATAATAATAATAATAATAATGATAATAAAAACTATATAAAATTATTTATATTAAAACAACAAAAATAATAATAGTAGTAACAATAATAATAATAAAATTATTAATGATACTACAAATTATATATAATTATACTGATAATATTGATATTAATTAAATAATAGTTAACAAAATTAGATAACAATATATACTACAATAATAATTATTATTTATATTATAACAATAACAACCAACAATAATAATAGTAAGATCAATATTAATAATAATTATATATAATAATATATAATACTAATATCAATAATTATACTCCTAATAATCAATAATATTAGAAAGTAATATTACAATAATAATTGTTATTCAAATTACAACAACAACAATAATAAGACTAAAATAAATAATCATAATAATAAATAATTACATAATATTATTGATAATATAAATAATAATAATAATATTAATTGATAACATCAATTTTAAAAACCGAATTAAATCGAGTTGAATTGAATAAATTAAAATATGCGGCTATTATTGCTCGAGCATCCACACCCTATCCCCGTTTAATTTTCCTGCAGTTTCGGCAACATAAATTCATTCGTTGTCTTTTTTATTTTCTTCCCCTTTTAATGCTTTTGGTTGTAATGAGCAAGCTATGTTTCCAAGAACTTGCGAATGGGGTTTTGTATTAATTCATTGACTGGTCGGAAGGTTGGTGCATTACATGGTACTTTTGTAGAGGGAATATAAACATGATACGTTTGCGTTCTGACGATCTACTTTGCTTTTCAATGTAAATGCTGAAGATTGTGCTTTTCCCTTTATGTGTAATTCTCCTGACATTGGGTTGTCGCGGATTGTTTTCTTGTGTATTATCAGATGAAGAGCATTGAACGGCTGCCTGAGGCCATCCACAACTCTGTTCGTTCGGGGATTGTGATTTGTGATTTGGCAAGGATTGTTGAGGAGTTAGTTTTTAACAGCCTTGATGCAGGTTCCACAAAGGTAAGTCATTCGTGAAGTTGCACTGTTGAAAGTGCGATGTTTTTGGTTCTTGATTGGTTGCTGAATTATTTAGGGATGGTGACCCTGATATAATATGGTGGGGAAATATTTATCGGTAGTTCCTTAAATTTCTGCTTCCAAATATAGCCCTTAGTTTTTTTTCCTTTTTTTTGATTAGTAAATGTTTGGAATTTGTTAGTTGTTAGTAGTTAGTTCACCAAGCACCAAATACTCCACTTCTTAACCCCAACACCCTTACGACCAAGCCACCTTATGACTCCTTAATTCGTCCCCGGAGGAAATCGAACCCGTGTCTCCACAAATGGAAGAACCCGGTGGCCAGTGGGCTAAAGCCACTGGTTCCAGATAGCCCTCAGTGGGCAAGCTTTGCTAAGAGAGTTTCTCAAATGTCCTTATGTGTTGAATTATGTCAAACTGATTGTAGTGGAATAGTTTTGATTGTTTATGAGTTTCTACGCAAAGCAAGTGAGTTGATGCCTCAAATGCGCTGCTCAGAGTACAACAGTGATAATCAGTATGTTTTTGGGTTTGTCTCTTATATGCATAGGGAGATAAGAAAGAGAAGACAACGGGAGTGTTTTTGGCTGTACAACTCCTCTAATTATTTCCTATAATGATATCGACATATAACAAGCAGGAAGTTGAATAATATCCATCAAAGCACATTATCTTCCCACTTATTTTCCACTATTGAATGAACTTCACATACATATCTCTCCACTGAACTACCCATTAACTTGACCTGCCTGGCTAATAAAAAGAGACAAAGGTAACTAATTGGACTAGGTCACGCTTGTCATTCCAAGCATGTATTAGCTTATGATGATAAATTATTTTTCTTTGGAAGGGAGAGGTTTCAAGTTTGTTTTCATGCCTCATTGCCCTTCTGTCTCTCCATGTGCATATTGCATGCATGTGTTTGTATAAAACAGTGGCCACTGGATCACGAGGATAATAATGTGCGAACATGTCTTCTGGTTGGAGCTTATGTTTTCAGCTGCAACTTTTGTGCTTTCAGGCTCATATAGTTATGGCTTACCTTTATACTTAACGCCAATTGCTGTGCTAGGTTTCTGTGGCAGTTGGGGTAGGCAACTACTATGTTAAAGTGGATGACAATGGTAAGTCCCAGTTCTATTTTCGTCTATATTTCCTTTGAGTACTATAAATGGGAGAAAGTGGATGGAGAATAACTTATGTGCTCATACAAGAAAAAGACATTGAACAGGGTGCTGAAGAAGTGGTACTGTTTATTGTGTTCTAAAACTAAAAATAGTGGTTGCTTTTCAGTAATCTCAAGAAAAATAAGGTTCTCTCTATCTTTTATTCCAACCTATCTAGTTGAGTTAGCTATAGAAATTCCGCATCCAAGCAAATTCATACCTTGTTCCTTCATGGAATAGAGAATTGATTAATATCCGAATTATGTTCTTGTAGGATCTGGTTTTACACGGACGGATTGTTGCTCCTGGGAGAAAGATATGGTAATGTTTAATTATAGATAACACTTCTCCTTTTGGTTTCTGCCTGCATTTAAATACATATGGTTAACATTAGGCTCCGAGTACAAGAATGACATTTAGCAAAAAGATCCAACTATTCCTATTGAATGATGCTTATCAATGTTAAATTCAGAAGTCTTGTGAATGTGTAGGTGGAGTAACCTATATGCTTGTGTTTGACTAAATAACTTACCAGTTGGGAGTGTTTAGGATATACACTTTAGGCAATTTAATCATAATCTGTTACTTGACATCTGGTTAAGACTCGATTTAATAGTGCTACACTTCAACATCATGTCTCATTGTTTACTTGTGTACTTAACATTTAGTTTCCACTAATTGCATATCTTGCTACTTGATTCGTGCAACATTTGGTACTTGGTTTAAGATTTGATTGTCAGCTGATCTGATTATGGATGATTTGGAATATAATGAGTATGTTCCATTGGTATGGTAAGGTAGCTCAATTATGCAGTAAAGATAGGTCAATTTAATTTTTTAAGTACTACTCAATTGTCTCAACTAGGATATCTCTTAGCCATAGAATCTGCAAGATGACATAAAACTGACACTAAATAGGTTCATCACGTGCTATCTTCATTCACTTCCCAATGCTTCGATGATTGCTTAATTATTCTCATTGGTTTAGTGAATCAGTTGTCTATTGATGTCGCTCGAATTGTAATTTCTTTGTCCCACTTTGAAAGTGCCTAGAGTGCAGTTGATAAGTTGAACTTCTTCGATCTCTTTTCCATATAAAAGTTGTGGTGTCTCGTCATTATATGGGCATAGGTCTGGGAATTATATTGCCGTTTTGGGAAACAAGGTGTAGGATATCAGAAAGAGATAGGACCATTCTATTTTAGAATGCTAGATAGGTAACTTGTGCATGATGTCTAAACTTAAAAGTGTACATGAGATTATGGAAACCTAGTATGAGTTTTCTGAACTGTAGTAAATCAAGATTGTAGTCATTCAGGGAGAACTGGAATACTCTTATTAACTTGTGCATGACGTCTAAACTTGAAAGCAATGTTTTGAAAAGGCGGACTGAGGCGCGCCTCAAGGCTCCGCCTCGAGGTGAGGCGTGGATAAAGAGTTCCGAGGCGGTACTTTTTAGTCGAAGTATGAGGCTTACGCCTCTTTGGGCTGAGGCGTATGTTTGAGGCGCCTGAGGCTTTGCTGATGATTCTTTTTTTTTCTACCATACCCTAGCTCAGCACAGAGAAGCGGCGCTGCGGGTGAAAAAGATAAATATGCATAGGGAGAGAGAGAGATCTACACAGATACCCTAAATTAGCTACTATGCAGGCGGTAACTTTTGTTTCCTTTTTTTTATTTTCAGTTCACTACTAATTTTTTTATATTTTTTTAGAATTTACCTTATTTAGTTGAATCATATTCTTTTTTTTTATAATAAATTTAATTAGTTATATTATTATTTTCCTTCGTTTGGTCCCTTATTTAGAATTTACAGTTTGAAGTTTGATATAGAATTCAAATTTTTATCCTAATGCATTTAGTATTACTTTTAATTAAATTTACATGATATTAAAATTTCTTTTCAGTTTATCTTTTATCTTTTTATCTGCTCTCCCTAAACTTTACATAAGTTTTTGTTTGTAATTCTATGTTATTGCAATTATATATCTAATTAACCAATTATAGAACTGAATTATGTAATTAAATTGTAATAATTTATTATGTTTGCATGTATAACAATATTTTTAGTATATATTTTATTTTTATTTTCTAATATTCAAGAATTGAACAATTATAACATCATCAAAGCGAGTAGTATATTCAATAATACTTTCGTGCAACAACTAAAAAGTATCTTAAATATTCTTAACATTATTATACCAACATTTTTTTTTTAAATATCCGGCTACGTTGTTTTGTTAAATTATGAAGCTTCTACTATATTTTTTTTTCAATAAAAATTGAGGCTTACGCCTTAGTACGCCTCGAGGCTTACGTCTCGCTTCATTTTCACAAAACGCCTCAATCACGCCTCGCGCCTTTTAAAACATTGCTTGAAAGTGTAAATGAGATTATAGAAACCTAGTATGAGTTTTCTGAACTGTAGTAAATCAAGATTGTAGTCATTCAGGGAGAACGGGAATACTCTTATTAAGAAATGTAGTGAACACAAACATACACAAAAATAAAAGAGAATAACTTCTCATTTCGTATTTCTGAGTACTGATCGTGATTGGTACATTGGAATTCTGTTATCTGACTACTAGAACAATAACACCTGTGTCTTAGACGGGATTTATAGAAAAGCAATTTTTTACTAAAATATAGTAAAGATTGTATTATTAAATTTTGTTGATGTATTGTCTTTTACGGAGAAGAACTTTTCGTTGCTTGTTTTCTAAGTAAGGATAACGACTGTTACAGTAGAGTTAATTAATAGGACTGCTAAGTTAATGTCCTAATGTTTGGAAATAAACAAATTGGAAATAAATGGACAAATTAGAAAACCGAACATAGAAATCAAGAATTTGAATTATTTATCTTCTATATTTTTTACATCTTGTTGTCTGGAATGTATTATCTAATTTTTCATATTTTCTACTCCAAGAAATCTGAACACTGTTGTTCTTACATTATTGATGAAAATAATGCTATGGCCCTAGGAGTTTGGTTGAAGTATGTGCTGTTTATGTGAGGTCAGGGAGTAGGATTTAGTCCATAAACTAGCCATTTCTTGTAACCTCTGACGAACCCTACCTCCAGTAGCCTTCATTGCACTCTGATATCTATAATATTCTTTTGTTATTATTCTGCAAATAGCAACATCAAAAATTGACCATTTGGCCACGATGGATCTTGAAGCGAAAACCTAGACTTTCATGGAGAAGCTCTGTGCTCAATTTCGATGCTTCTTTGTTGGAGATTGTGACAAAAGCGCGTGGGAAGCCAAATGGATACGAAAGATAATGAAGGTAGGGTTCATCGAGTTATCATAGATAATATATCTTTATGCATATGCTATTTCTAATGAACTGTCACTTTGATCAACTTATTATTCTTTTGAACTCCAAGTGTGTGTTTCTTGAGATCAATGATGATAGACAAGATGTGGGCACTACGGGTAATCTCTATATGGATCATCAACATAAGCGGTTGACCAACCCTTCGTATTATTTCCAAAAACTTGCTCTATTTAGTTTTGATCATCCTGCTATAACGTCTACATGTAGTTTTAACTTGATTAAACATTGATGGTACACGAAAAATGTAAAACCACCTAAGGCGAGGCATGATTGGTATGTGGGAATGACGTGGGTATGGAATTGGCATTTCTAACCTCACTCCCATTCACATGATTGGTATATTTTAAGGTTGGGATGGCAGAATGAGTAGTACCCTTATGGGATTAGCTATTCTGTGGGTTTGTTCCATAAAGTTCCCCATTTAAGCTGACAGGTGGTGCTATATCCATGTTGGATCGAGATCGGGAATATGCGCCGTTATGCGGAAGCGTAAAAAAAAATGTGCGAAAATAAACGACACAAGGATTTATAGAGGTTCGGCTATAATCGAGCCTACGTCCTCTCTCGGCATCTTTTTCAATAGGATAAAGATCACAACCTCTGCACCTCTCTTCTATCGGTCGAGGGATAACCGTTACAATCACGTCTTCTATTGGTCCGTGATAAACCACTCGTACTTGTCTTTGTGTCGGTCCAAGTTAAACCGTTTTCCTTTTCTATCGGACAAGAAATCAACCGCTCTAGCTTTCTATCGGTACTAGATAAAACCTCACTAGATAGCGATTGCGATTCTAATAATGCCGGATCCTTGATCCTAATAAAACCGAATCCAATCGTATCTTTTCTTTTACCTCTCGTGTATGATGTTGAATGTGTTGTGTCAAGAATTAACACCTTCCGACCGGCGATCTCCTAGGAGGACAGGCGACCGACTTACTGCCGAACGGCCAAGGCAGATCTGCCGTCGACACAGCGGCCAGAGCCTTAGCCCGATGGGCCAGTGCATCGGCCAAGAAGGCCCCAGGACAAGTCCCGGTATCGAGCGATCAACCTCAGATACGATCGCCTCTCGATACTCGGCGACCAACCCCTGGCGATCTACTAATGGACGATCCTCTCTCGACATCTTGCCGACCTACCCTTGGTGACCGACCATTGGCAACCTCCATCCACTGGCCGATGGCGACCTCGGATGATCAGCTAGAGACGATCGCCTCATGTCGATCTCCACCGATGACCATCCAGTCGGCGAAGACCAAGTCTCAAACCGGCCCACGTGCGAGATCCACAAAAGGCGGACAAACTGTCACCTACCTCACCTACCAACAGGCCGGACACTGCGAAAGGAGCGACGGACAAGACATGTGACTACGGCTGGCGCTCACACTGCGGACAAAGTCCGCGAAAGTAACAAAGTGGGACCTCCTGTGATGCCAGGACGCGTGCGGCTCCTCATTGGGCCACTCGGCTAGTGCCATTTGGATCTATGGACTTTTGGCGGGCGGCCCACGTGCCCTTTAGGACGATCGCCCCATTACATTAATGGCCGAAAGGCGATCGCCCACTAGGAGACAAGGCACCTCAACCCCTATATAAAGAAGGCAGCCTGCACTTGTATTTCCCCTCAGCAATATCGCGATTCAAGCACACTATACAGAAGCAAAATACATAACACTTGGCTTTCTCCAACTCTTGGCAACAGCTATCTTTCGGTACTTACTTCTCCGGCCTCTCCATCAGGCGGACGATCGGCGGGACGAAGAACACCTAGCTTCGCTCAAGAGCCGGATTAACGAGTCTTTTTACACTCATTGTATTTAGATCTCTCTCATTAGTACTTGTATCCACGAATATTCGTATTAATAACATCTCGCGAGAGCATTCAAGCCGGGCCTAACAAACCGGCAAATCTTGTATTATTTATCTTCTCTCGGAAGTGCTCCCGCAATTGTTGTTTGTTGTCCGTCTTCAGTGTATTAATCTTCGGATAAATATTTTGGGCAACAACAATTGGCGCTAGAAGAAGGGGGCATCGACCCTCGAATTTTTATACTTAGTTCGAAGAACACTCACTGTTCTCGGGCGGATACTTGAAGTGACACTTCCGCACTTCAAAGAAATCCTACGAAATCATGTCTTAGCCTCGCGCCGAAGAAAGCGGCCCGGCCCAGGCCTGTTCCGTCCCGTCAAGGCCACGGCCGAAGGTGGAAGGTAGCCGCGTGATCGAGAGGCGCTCGATCCGTCCACGGGCGGCGGCCCAACCTCTCGCTCGATCGGTTCGAACCAAGAGCAGATCGAAGGGCCACTGGCCGTCTACAGAGCGACGGAGTGCTCTCAACGCGCCTCCTGCTATCGCCCCTCGGCCGTCCGCCGAAGTCAGCGGAAGCTCAAGGCGTCAGCCGAGCGATCGCGGGAGGCTCCGTCGCAAGAAGAGGCGCTCGCCGGTGGGCACCTCTGTCTTCGATCGCACAGGCGGTGACCCGACACAGCTCACGGCGATCCGGCCCCATCTACGAGGCGACGGAGTTTGAATCCGTCACCGGGAGCTCGGCTGCAGACTCCCGAGAAGGCGGCTGGCCGTCTGGCTCCCCCTCGCCCATTGCCGAGGCCGGCGGCGTGAGCCGGAGATCGGTACACGATCGCCTCGGCTCCTGCTCCCAAAGCCGATCTGCAAGCGACCAAGCCACGGCGATGGCTGCGATGCAACGTCAACTCAACGACATGAAGGCGCTCCTGGAGTCAGGCGGGCGCCAAGAAGACGATCGCCGGGCCAAGCGAGCCGCTCACGATCGACATCGAGCTCGCCCCGTGCGGCATAAGATCGCTCCCGCAAACGCCCATGTACGAGGGCGATCGGACCCCAGTGCACTGAGGAAGTTCAACATCTACATGGCCAAGGTGCGGGGCATCGACGCGACCAGTGCGAATGTTCCCTCGGCCATTGGGCGACCTCGCCCACCGGTGGTACACTTCATTGCCGCCTCGGTCCGTTGGCTCCTTTAACGAGCCGGGCGCACGTCTTCACGGAGTACTTCGCTACCGGGTCGTCCGGCGAGAAGGTCCCCTTCGCATGATGCAAATCAAGCGGGGAGAAGAAGAGTCCGACTCGGACTACATCGGCCAGGTAGACGTGATCATCCTCACCGGCGAGCCCATAAGCGATGAGACCGCCCTCTACGCGGTCTAGTAGGATTTCGGGGTTTTTCGCCTATGTTCGGGCATCTCACGAAGACCCAACCTACAACCTACGCAGCCTTAGGGCTAGAGCCGCAGATTTTCCGGCGAGCAAAGGTTCCTTCTTAGCACATGGAGCGGCCGCGATCGGCGCCGGGCGACGATCTCCCGCCCGATCGCCGACATCAACCTACGAATAAAGCGATCGGCGGCGAGCGACGATCGCCACTCTTCGGCCGATCGCCGATCATCACGCTACATCATCGGCAACCGGTGGACACGATCGCCATCTACTGATCCGGCCATATAACATGACGGACTAAGGCATAAGATCGCCTCCACCGCACTTCATAAAGCCATGGTCCAGCGGTCGATGGAACCAGGCGCCCGGCCATGCAAGGTCCCTTTCGGCCAAGATCGCCCGCCCTTCGTTTAAATACGAGGCCGGCGTAGTCGAGGCTCTCCAACATTAATCGGTGGACACATGCCACAACCCCGTCTCAACGTGCCGTCGAGGTCGGCCGTCTCCATGGTGGCCGAGGTGGAAGCAGAGCTAACAAGCCGCGGGCGTGGAGTTGATTCATCCGACGCCGCCCAGCGCAGGACTCCTCTAGACCGAGACCGCACGCCCTTCGTTTAAATACGAGGCGAGGCGCGGCTAACAGAGGACCCTCATAATAAAGTGAGTCACGAGACACTCATTGTCTTCGCGCACCAAGACACGGTCATGGAGTCGGTCCATCGATCTCGCGGCGTGCGATTCCTCAAACAAAGCGAAACCACCCAAGTTTAGTGGGGATCGGCGATGTTGTTTTTGCGGTACAAGACCGAAAGATAGCTAAGCGATCGACCATGATAGCCCAGTCCGAATCTAAGTCGGCTCAGTCGCCCATCCTCATCCATACACGATCACCGGAAGAACCACCTCGCCCCATGTCTTCAACATAGGAGCAAGGCAGGGAGCGGTGTTGTGTCAAGAATTAACACCTTCCGACCGGCGATCTCCAGGAGGACGGGCGGCCAGGCTTCTTGCCCGAGCGGCCAAGGCGAATCTGCCGATCAGCGACACAGCGGCCAGAGCCTTAGCCCGAGTGGGCCAGCCGCATCGGCCGAGAAGGCCACTAGGACAAGTCTCGGTATCGGCGATCAACCTCGAATACGATCGCCTCTCGATACTCGGCGACCAACCTGGCGATCTACTAATGGGACGATCCTCTCTCGGCATCTTGCCGACCTACCCTTGGTGACCGACCATTGGCAACCTCCATCCATCTGGCCGATGGCGACCTCGGATGATCGGCTAGAGACGATCGCCTCATGTCGATCTCCACCGATGACCATCCAGTCGGCGAAGACCAAGTCTCAAACCGACCCCACGTGCGAGATCCACAAAAGGCGGCGACAAACTGTCACCTACCTCACCTACCAACAGGCCCGGACACTGCGAAAGGAGCGACGGACAAGACATGTGACTACACTGGCGCCTATGCACTCTTGACAAAGTCCGCCGAAAGTAACAAAGTGGGACCTCTGTGATGCAGTACTTAGGACGCGTGCCGGCTCCTCATTGGGCCACTCGGCTAGTCTGCCAGTGGATCTATGGACTTTTGGCAGGCAGCCCACGTGCCCTTTAGGACGATCGCCCCATTACATTAATGGCCGAAAGGCGATCGCCCACTAGGAGACAAGGCACCTCAACCCCTATATAAAGAAGGCAGCCTGCACTTGTATTTCCCCTCAGCAATATCGCGATTCAAGCACACTATACAGAAGCAAAATACATAACACTTGGCTTTCTCCAACTCTTGGCAACAGCTATCTTTCGGTACTTACTTCTCCCGGCCTCTCCATCAGGCAGACGATCGGCGGGACGAAGAACACCTATCTTCGCTCAAGAGCCGGATTAACAGAGTCTTTTTACACTCATTGTATTTAGATCTCTCTCATTAATACTTGTATCCACGAATATTCGTATTAATAACATCTCGCGAGAGCATTCAAGCCCGGGCCTAACAAACCCGGCAAATCTTGTATTATTTATCTTCTCTCGGAAGTGCTCCCGCAATTGTTGTTTGTTGTCCGTCTTCTAGCAGTATTAATCTTCGGATAAATATTTTGGGCAACAACAGAATGTATAAACACTCAAACTAACAATATAAGCTCAATATCACAACAACAATAATATCAATATGAATCTCAGATGAATGTCTCGTATGCTTGAAGTTGTTGTATTGAAACAATACCATAGGAATGGTATTTATAGGCTCCAAAGCCTTACTAGCCGTTAGCACCCTGAAACTCCATTACGGCCGCTATCTACTTCTCATTACGTACGTAAGTAACTTTACGTACGTTATATCATCATCGTTGCATACGTTAACGTGTATGCAGTTTAGTTCAGTAGCATTCGTTCTTTTTCCTTACGTACGTTATCAATTCCGGTATTACATACGTTAACTATACGTCATTGTTGACGTCATATATCCGTTGCCGCCTTTTTGACTTTGACTCTTCCCAACGTTCATCTGATTTGAACACATTACGTACGTTACATGTTTGCTTTACGTACGCTAATCTTCAGCCTTTACGTACGTTATGTAATCTGTGTTACGTACATTAGGCATGCAGATTCCAGCTTTTTGCACTTCGTCTTCTTCGATGCTTTGCTTCGCCTTTTTGTTGTTTTGCTTTGTTTATCAACTTTAATCATCAAAACATTATTAAGCATGTATGGAACAAAATGTTCCAACAATTCAGGCCTGAATAGACTTTAATTTTGGGTTCCTGAAAGGGGACTAGCCTATTTGGCCCGATGGGCATGGGCCGGCCTGGTGTCAAATCACACTATCTTGGAATCCTGGACTGGACTTCGGAGGTTGGCCTTAAATTGCTGACTGGCGATAGCTAATAGCTATTGTTGTGAAAGTACATGATGATAATAAAGTTACTTGAATTTTGATGCACATGATATAATGCCTTATAAAACTTCTCCACTGAGCACTAAAGAAAACATATAAACACTCCGGAAACAGGTCATCCTGTCAAATATAACAATCAACTGTTGAGTAAACATTATCACTTGGCTTATCTATTTCGAATGAAATTCCTGTGTATATAGGGATTGTTGCTCAAATAATAGCTCCAGTTTTGGCATAAAGTTTTACAGTTTGGTTATCTCTGGTGCTATGCATTAACTCTGGATAGGTGTTTGTATATAGGGACTAGCAAACATACCGGCAGTAATTGCTTATGTACTTGTATTATGTCTTTGATTCTTGTCCCCTTCTCTGTAATCTCTCTTTCTTAATGGTTGTATGTTTACTATAAAACAATCCGGTTAATCAAATAGTACAAACCTCTTGTTTTTTATCATTTCGGGACCAGAATTTGGATATTTGTTGAATTAAAGAGCATAATTCAGTTACCAAAAGGCATTTTGATGTTATTCAGGTTCTCTGGATTTAGAGCATGCTTGATTTGAGTTGCCGACCCCACCTAGTGGGATAAGGCTTGGTTTGGTTTGGTTTGGTTTGGTTGATTTGAGTTGCAGGCTTCAGTATAAAAATATAAACCCAAACCAAGACCCTAAATCTTATGCTATAACACATGCCATTCCAATGGACCAGTGGACAAATTTTGCGTATAATAGTATGTGCTGAAAGTTGTATGATCTGTTATAATACTACGGTTTCTTTGGTCTTTACCAAAACAATATAGTATCCTTATTCATATGTTGGTGCTATCATTATGCTGGCAACTGGCAAGTTAATAAGCATACATTCCCGGGAAAGAAAGAGTGATGTATTGAATCTTTAAAACTGAAATCCTACTCCTGATCCAGTAATGATGATGTGGGAGATAAAGGATATCATCATAGATAGATTTGCAGGATAGTCATTGGCGTGCTTCATGAATGTCAAAAAATCAGGTAGGACCAAATTCTGTTTTAGACAAGGTCAAGGAATGCGACTGTAATCATCCTATAATGTGGAAAATCTGTAGATATACACAATGAGCTTTCTTTGACCACAAAAGGAACTCGACATTGAGGGACCAGAACCTGGATTTTAAACTTGGGACCATTTGTGGTGGATCGCCTCTGAAATGGAATTGGTCTTACTTGTATTCATTAATTTTGTGCATGCATGATTTCTGTGAAATCCTTATCACATATGCATGAAAGGAACCTATTTTAGATTCTAATATCCTCTATCTATGTTTATTCAAGGAAAAAGAAAGATGGAAAAATCTTTTAGGATTTTGGCAAGGATTTTTTTTTTGTTGCCTCTAGAAGTGGTTAAGAGATCAAATAGATCTACTATTTTATGAACCAAATATATTATTATTTTCTAGGTTTGTATTAAAAGTTTAATTTTCTAGCCGAAACAATTCTGATGTCTTTACTTCATTGATCTATTCGGTGGTCATTCAAGTGCATTAGCAAGCTAGTAGGATTATATCGCTTCACTCCACTATACTAATGGTGCCATAGCCTGCCAAATGAAAGTCTTTTGATAAGTGGAAGCAGATAAAGTTTCATAGTAAAACTTTGATGAACAAGCGAATTAAGTGAGCAAAACATGCATACAATGTAAAAGAGTATTTTAGATGAGAGAAATTGTAAGTTTCCTTTTCCAAGAGAGCCTCTGAAAGTTCCTGCAGCTACTTATCCCCATAAGAGTTTTTTTTTTTCCTTTAGTTTTTATCAATTCATTTGAATTAGCATATACCTCATTTGGCTAACGAAATAAACAAAAAGAGTCGTATTAGCATCATGTATCAAACATTGACTCATCTACTGAGACCAAAGTATTGAAAACAAGTGCATCCACCGTCCGGATATTTTCCTTAAATGATAATGCTCCTTCTGCATATTGGAAAATGAAAGATTGCATTAGATGTCCTTTGCATTCGTATATATGGCTCTTAAAAAGCGGATAAATTCTCAAACAATGTAGTAACTATAGTTGGACTTTGGCATTTCCTTCTAGTTATATGTTCTACTTCGTATCATTGCATTTCCTTCTAGTTATATGTTCTACTTCGTATCATTTCTAACCTCTTGGCCACTTGTAGTTGTTTTCCTTTACTTCAAGAACTATTCTGGGTTTGTGCTATTTGCAGTCACTGTTCGTGATATATTTTACAATCAACCAGTTCGAAGGAAGCACATGAAATCCAGGTTTGTTTGGGGAAATAAATCTTATTTGCCATATTTTTGGCAAATCCAGAATGTGTCATGTTACAATTTATGGTTAGCTTATAAGGGTTCGCACTAACCTGATGTTGCTGTGATGTACGTTTAAATGAAAGCCCGAAAAAGGTGTTGGATTCAATTAAATTGAGTGTGCTGAGAATTGCCCTTGTTCACCTCAATGTTTCCTTCAAAGTTCTGGATGTGGAGAGGTATAGTCCTACTATTTTTTTTTTTTTTTTTTGGTTTATTTTAGTCCTTCACCTTCTACTTCCAAGTTCCAACTATTTAAAGGTCATTTTTTTTCACCCTTTGCTCCTTGTAATGCAGTACGGATGTGCTGCTTCTTACTGGAACTTCATCTTCTCCACTACCAATTCTTTCTAGTTATTTTGGGATTGAGAATTCAGTTACTTTCCACAAGCTGGATTTATCTGATGGTGAACTCAAGCTTGCTGGGTATATTTCTGATCCTCGTGGATTTTTATCGCCAAAGGTACACCACCTATACATTTGGTTCATGACGTTGTGATACATAAACTGGCTTCTGTTTTCTGATTCATGGTCACCTGCACGCAGGCAATCCAGTATGTCTGTATCCACATCATGGTCCTTCTGATGTTATTTAGTGGAGGTATTCTTTGAAAGATGGAGAGTCTAGTGTTTGTATTTCCTTATTGCAAATTCAGACATCAACTCAAGATTTGTCTACAAGGGACCAATTTACAAATTACTGAATCAGTTGGCTGCAAAGTTTGATTCATTGAGTTCCTGGCAGCCTGCCACTACTAGCTGCCGAAGTGAGAAACGAAATAAGTTTGACATGTGCCCAATGTTCATTCTGAATCTGCACTGCCCGAGATCTTATTATGATATATTTACTTCTGACCGGACTTCCGTGGAATTTAAGGTAGTGTTTTCTGCTGTACTCATGACTATTTAGCAATTGTTGGATATGAAAATTTTCTCTGCATCTAGGCTGAAGAGAAGTATCATGGTTCTTTTCTTTTTTTTACTTGCAATACGCAATGGGACTCAATCCCACACGTGGGCATGTTTTTTGTAACACCGCAGTCTGCAGGTCATGAACTGCAATTGTTATTGCCGCTCCTTTTTAGCAATTTTATCATGAGAAAGATCTAAATTTTCTGCTGATGTGATTTAGTAGATCATATGTGGATGATCCCCATATCTAATGTTTTTATATGCTTTTCTTTATCAGGATTGGGGTCCTGTACTTGCTTTGATTGAGAGTGGGGTCATGCGTCTTTGGACTGAAAATATATCTCCTGGTAATGGACTCCGTATCTGTGAAATCAATATCATAAGCTTTTCATAATTTTCTGTGTCTCTTCAGAGAAAAATTTGTCTGCCATGGCAGAATCTGTTGGACTCAGTTTTCACAACAAGTCTGGTTTCTTGCTTATCTAGTACAAACCATAAGGCTTGCTTTTTACATCCTCATTTTGCGTGCCATCTGGATGTTTTCCAATGTAAACCAAAGGACTTTCTTAATTATCTCATATTATAATATTACTAGAGATAATCCATGCCATAATGGCACGGTGGCGGTGATATAATTAAATTAAAATAATTAAATTATCAGATTACTTGCTAGAAAAAAACATATTGGTTCCTAGTATTCTATTTGCGGCCGACGGGTCTGCCGTAAAAAAAAGGAAAAAAATTAAGGACCGCCGTAAAAAGTAGGCCGGCGGGCCTGGTCTTAAAAAAGAAAGAGGCCGGCCGTCCGAGGAAGCCGTTCGGCGGCCTGGCGTTTAAAAAGAAGAATTGGTCGTCCGCCGGAGGTCCACCGGCTGGCCTGGCCTAAAAAAAAAAGTTGGCCGGCTGGCGGAGGTCCGCTGGCAGCCTGGCGTTTAAAAAAATAAAAGAAAAGAAAAGACCGGCCACCGGAGGTCCGCCGGCGGTGCCCCACCGGAAAGCAGGCCGGCAGGCCTGGCGAAAAAAAAAACTAGCCGGCCGCCGGAGGTCTGCCGGTGATCGACGGCGGCCCTACCGGAAAACCTGATCGATCGAAGATCCCCATAGAAAAAGATTTTTTTTTTGGAAGATTAACTGCCCCTTTAATTTAATTAATATATTCTAAGAGTATTTTTTAAAATTTATTGTTAAACATTTGATATTATTATTATTATGATTAAATTCAACACAAAAAGAAGGGAAGTAAGGGGGAGGGGTAGAATGGTCTTTTCAGGTGCACACCACCAGAGAACACCGTTGTCCTTTATATTATAGGTATAGACATAGGTAACTACTATGCGGTATAACCTTAATACCATCAGAACACCTTGTGAAGGTTTTATTTATTTTGACATCGTCGTCTTCCTGCAGGTTTACTCTGACGTTCTTACTTTGACCATCTTACAGCAGGTTGTTTGGTTAAAAACTTCCGAAAAACTTAACCAACAACTAAACCAAGTTTAGGAATTCGTTTCATTTGTAAAACATATTTTACTTTTTTGGTTTATCAGTCAAAATTTCTTTCGAATCTCTCTCCCTCTCTTACTTTTTTTCCCCTTAAGAATGAGATATTTATTTCATTTTCGGTTCTTTGACGGAAAAGGCTGAACTGATTATCACTCCCATGCGAGTTGTGACTTGTGACCTATTCTTGCCAAGTTGATTACATAAATAAGATGATTATGAATATGATTCCAAATTATGTTTTATTTTGCATGTTTGCTACATGTGATTCGCCCACGTATTAATGATATATATTAACATAAAGGGATCATTTTTATGTTCACTTCCAAAACTATATATACCTTTTGCTTTTTGGTTCCTATTGTTCGGAGATCATAGAACTGATTCCAGAAATTTTCGTCTTTAATGTCCATTAAAATTCACATTTCACCTATTGCAGCAGGTGGAGAGGGTAAAAATGGAGCCAATCCCCCCTCCCTTGTTTTTCTAATTCTGTTTATATGCTTCATCTTTTTGAAAACAGGCAAAATACATTTTTGATTTATCTTTTCAATTTCACTATGTTTCACTCAATAAATAATTTTAGTTTCACTCAAAAATTTATCTCTTAATTACTAAATTTTCATTAAAAAGTTGCAATAATAATTTATTTTTACATTCATCCTCTTAAGTGTTATAAACTATGGTAAATACAGCTCATAAGAAGCACACTCTTTCATCGGTTACACTCATCTGTCAATAGATACAATATCTATAAAATCACATGTCTTTTAAAACCTTTCTTTCTGGTACCTTAAACTGCTGTACTTAAACTCATAGCTATAGACAGTGGTTTTCAGAACCTGTTCACAGTATTTAGCCGATAAGAGAGATAGTATGGTGGTGATGTACCGATTTCTAACCTTTTCATAATAATTTCCCATAATGTTCTCTCTCATTCATTATGGCTTCTCCATCCAGTTTTGTGAATTCGAGTATATGTCACATTTGACGTTCCATTGAGTTTGCTGGTCCCTTCCCCGTCCCTTGTCTACCTAATCATCACTCAATGTTTTAAAAGGCGCGAGGCAGGTTTGAGGCGTTTTGCTCCGGCAAGGCGAGACGTAAGCCTCGAGGCGCATTGAGGTGTAAGCCTCATTCCCCCCCTCCCCCCAATTGTCTCACAAGACAGATGTAAATCAGATACAATTTTATTAATATTTCATTTATCATATTGCACTATATACTAAAATTGCAACCAATGTTCGAAAAAGCGAAGGCGTAAACCTAGACGTTGGCCTGCTGAAAAGCGAGGCATAAGCCTCTGGACGTCAGGGTGTAAGCACCGTGTGCATTTTTTTTACGACATAATAATGCATAAATTACTTCTTCCTTGTATAACTTAAAATAAATATAACTAACTTACTCATTAAACAGATAAATTGGAAATAACCAATAATTGGAATTAAATAATGTCTAATAGTTATAATTCCTAATAAGATAACAACTTTTTCAAAGAATTTATAATAAGATGAACATTTTTGACACAATTGTTAATAGAAGTCCAATGTTCAAATTTCAACTTATACAAAACCCTCAAACATCACTTTTCTTCTCTTTCCAGCTGCCTACTTTATAAAACCCTAAAACATCACTTCTCTTTTTAATTTCCAGCCGCCTCCTTCCTCCTCTCTCTACCAGATCTTAGACCATCCCTCTCCTCCCTTATACCTCCTCTGTTCTTCATTCCTTATTTTCCTTCTTTCATATTAAACAAGATTATCTCTCCTTCTGCGGTCTAACTTGGAATCCAAACAGGAAGAGGAAATTTCATATCATTATAACGGAGAATGAGCTACGGCTTCTCAGCTTTTTCTTATTACTTGATACAAAAAAAGCATTGGCTTTTGAAATAAAGCGGAAAAGGTGAAAGTAATGCGCAAAGAGCGTGCGCCCTAAGAAAAAAGCGTAAGCTTTTCATACAACCCGCCTAAATCTACATGCCTGGACGCATTTCTGGTCAAAAGCGCCCCAATGCGTGCTTAGGAGCGCGCTTAGCGGCGCCTTTTCAAACACTGATGCAGATAAAGGATGAAGAGTGGAAGCATGCTAATCTAGAGCCGTGGCCTGTAAAGTATTTAAAGCATCAGAAAATGCTATAACCAATGCACAAAAGATTTTGGTTGCTACACTTAATCTACATATTCGGCTAAATTGCTGCCGGCTGGGTTGTGGCCCGAAGGCTTGGCAGTTGGCATACCATTTGCTGGGGGATGTTCGTCAATGGTGGTGGAGGTTGGGCAGGGGTTGATCCCATGTGACAGGATCCAAAGTCTGGAGAAAAGAAGGATTTTCCTCATTTCTTAACCAATCCAACCTGTTGTAATAGGCCAACCTTTTATATTTATAGGACATTTAATGGAAGATACTTCAGATGAACACACTCAGTTGTTAAAGGCGTGCGTCAGGCTCAAGGTGCATAAGGCATTGAATGTGCCTAGCGTCCGGAGAGCTGCACTTCACCCAGGCCCATAGGCACTAAGTGTTGAATGGGCGCACCGTATTGAATTTTAGGTGTTTTTTCAAGAATGGGCTGTGCTTGTGCAATATGTATTAGTTCAGGCCACTTATTAAACATAAGCCCAAGTGATGTCTAACGTACGACTGATGCATGTTATGTTATAAATCTTATTTTTTGTAATATATTACATATTTTTATTTATGACTTAATGCATGTTTATGTTGTAAATCTTATTTTATTTGTCATTTACGTCTTTTTGTATTTTTTTTTTTTTTTTGCTTCTCACTTGACAATGACATGCTCTTTGTTATATCTTATACCTTCAACAACTATGAACACTGGATATCGCATTCCAACGGTACAACGGGTAAGTCTTACTCCATGATGTACATGTTGATTTTGCAATAAAAAATTTGTAATTGGACAATGACTATATCAATTATCTCAACTCATCGCCGTCTTGTGATATTTTTCATGCAGGTGGAAAAACTTATGACGATGATGGTGATTGGTATCTCATCCCATTTCTTCTTCTTATGAAGGTTGCGACAAACTTCGCCTGTAGAGAGGTTCATTGTTCTTTGGTTGACTTAGAGGGTAAGTCTTGATGATCTTCTTAGGTCCCAAGCCTGGATAAAGGAGGAGGGTTGTTTAGGCTTCGACATCCAGCTTTGAATCTCGTCCAAATCTCAATGTGGATATGACAAGCAAGGATGAATGTTGGTGCCTTCCCACGGTAGTGACGCGTTGTATGGTCCGAGTATAGTGATAAGTGAGCAAGAACTATTGCACCGGCATCCGGGTGCAGTGCCTTAAGAGAAGCAAGGGTTCCCGCATCTTAATAGATGGCTGCAGGTAAGTTGGACATGAGACTAATAGTACGGAGAGATGCACAGAGGCTTTGGTTGTGGGGTTTAAATCAAGAAGGGAAGCAGATTTTCGATTTCTCGGTTGCTTTATATCTTATCATAGCAAATGCGTTGTTCAAGAAGAGGGAGGAGCACCTGGTTACCTATAAGAATGGAGGACATAGAACTTAAATTGATTCTTCCTTATCAGACAAATGGACCTTCAGAGTTGCACAATTGCAAGGTTAGTTCTGGAGTTGCACTCAGAATCTGGCGCATTGATGATTCATATCTCATAATTGGGAATCAATGTTTGATTGATTTCAAAAGACCAAATTGGCTAACCATCTTTGTGGTATCATCGCTAAGGCAAGTTTTATATATGTACGCAGTAGATTTTACTGCATCTTGTTTGTTTTCTTAGGAGTTTGGCACATGAGTGTGGTACTTCCTTAACTATAGTACGTCTACCATGGTGTGCGTAGGATGATTGAATGGTGTGTGTGATCATGGCATTTTTACATTAATGTAATGGTTGTTTGGTAATTCCTGGAAAAAACAAGAATAATTCATCTCGTGTTCAGGCATGGTAAGAGTTTAGATATGATTCGCTTGATCATTATAATTCTCCTTGAATGTATGTTGCTTTCTCGTTTGCATCGTTATAAATGACAAGTAGTTATAATGTTGAGTTAGTATTAATTCCTATTCGGTTATTATATTTGATAAATGATGAAATGTTATAGTTGGGTTGATTGTGACGACAACCCTAATGAAATTGTGATGATTAGCGATAAGTTGATCACGATGACTATTTGTAGTTGTGTCGAGATGTGGCTATTTAACATATTTGATTAGTATTTGCACTTGTCTTTGTTTTGAGGTTTTTGAGTTGTGTGAATCAGATGAACTATGCGAATTATGTGAACTATGTGAACTATATGAATTATGTCAACTACGGGCTTCTATAGTGACTCGTATTGAAAGTAGACGAGGGAAGGAGTGTCGTGGGGCCATGTTATGCTGTAATGAACATCTCCTGCTGGGGAGTGTACGTCCGCAAATGAGGCATGTGCGCGTGTTGGCATGATCAAGGGGTCACTTTTGGAGGTGGTGGTTTTCCAAGAGAGTGGCTTCATCTAGCTTCTAGACCGAGGATATTTGTTTGTGGAACGAGTCACTGATACCAACTATGTGAGAGTTTGTTTCTCTAAAACCCCATTTGAAAATATTTGTAGCAGGGCCTTGTAGACTCCTGGAGTTCATGACTTCTGAGTGCGAATGGGGCTAACTTTGAGTCAATTGTGAAACATGTGCAGGCGCTGGAGGGATGTGTATGTGGGTCGTAATGGCTTGTTAAGAAAGTACATTTATTCTGTTGGGCCATGGGCAGGATTGGTGCAGAGACGAGGAGCCATAGTGATATTAATCATCTGAGAGTTGTCGCATTGTTTTCAGCATCGAGTAACTATATTTGTCGGATTGTTGAGCCCTAGTGTGGGCTTCATCGATAGTATTATTTTTGAATCATTGTAATGCACTGGAAATGCTTTGTAAATAAATGTTTGTACAGAGTTGACCTTATCGTTTAGTATCTTGTTGTTGAGCTTTGTACAGAGTTGACCTTATCGGTTAGTATCTTGTTGTTGAGCTTTGTACGTAGCCTGGTTAATCCTCACGGGAGGGTTTGCTGTGCTGTAATATACCTCGAATAACTTGGGAGTGTTCCAGAATATTAGGGTTTGCTTAAGTTTTAAGTAATGTTATTGGGTCGGGCTTTTAGGGTTTATTTTGCAATTTTGGAATTTGTTTTTGTTTTAATTGTTATTAATGGGGATAATGGGGTTAGTGGGCAGTTATCGTGTTTTATCTAGAATTATATCAGGTTTCATCCTTTTCTCGTGCTTTTATCGTTGTTCTTCCGGCATTCATGTTGAATCAACGAAATTAAACGTTAACCACGTTTGTGTATTCATCCGGATATTCTAAGAATCAACGAATTAATACGTTTATGCTTCCGCGTTGTTGCATCAGTTGGTATTCAGAGCCATAACGATTCTGTAGAATTCATCAACGATGTCACAAGATTATGACACAGTGGAGGAATTTGATTTCCTCTCCGTTGATGGGATTTTCGACAACTACCGTCAACGAGACACACTGGATTTGGTCGTGCCGCCGCCGCCATCATCTCTAGTTTTGGCAGTCCTGATTGCCGCCGCAACAGTGCCCCTACCGGATCTAGATCCGGCCATCCCTGTCACGCCTCCAAATTCAAATCGCGAACACTTCATTCGCACCACCAAACCATTTACAAAGCCCGAAACAGGCTGTCACGCCGGGCTCAACCCCCGCCGCCAACCACCTACTTCAACACACAACCACAACACAGATCGATATCGTCGTGAAGATACTGCCGCGCGCCGCTTCGCCTCCTATTGCAGTTGACCATGGCGGTCGATTTTGCTGCGAGAATGACGCGACGATATGAGCGAGTCGTCAGCCACCAACTCATGAAGGCTCGGATCACAGGTTGAATTCGTTCCCCACTGCCAGTTTAGACCGCGCACTTTTGCCTTCGCACGATGCAGGTGACGTGGTTTCAGCGCTTCTTTTGGATACCCTAGGCGGATGTGCTTTCTTCATAGGTCATGGGCTTTCTTATGTGGAGGATAGAAAAATTGGGTCTAATCCCATTTCTTTTAGTGGCACGTGTTTTGGACCAATATCGATTGATTGTGATAATGAGCCACCTACTTTGAGTAAGACAAATGCTCTACTTAAGCCTTTTAATTCCACTTACCTGCATTTCATTAATGCTCAATTTGGGCATTTGAAGAATTTGGAGAATCAACGAAGTGGGCCTTCTTTTGCGAATTAGAAGATGGGCCCACATTTAATTGCTTTAAGGAATTTGGGCCTGGGAATTTTTTTATCTGACTTGGAAGAAATTAATTGTTGGCCTACATTTAATGGCTATAATTTTGAGCTAATGATAGTTTTTTTGGTTCTCGGGAATCTCCACGTGCTTATCGTCTCAAACTTTGGGTCATATTCGTATCGCCAATGTGTTTGGAGTTAAAGATCGTGCAGTGTTAATCAATTTTGCTTTCCCTGGCGATGAGTCCCTCTATTACGTTGCTGGAGATAATATTCATGCAGATTCAAGGACGAATCTTTTCGGCGTTGCTGCATCAGTTCTAGTCAAGTGGATCGTACTTTATCATGTCAACAATACTTGAGGTTGATGGATATGATTAGTATCGCCTCGCGGTTATCATTTTCGCTACCTTGAATGTAAGTCTTGTAATATCCACCTGTAATTTTCTTATTACTATTGTACTACTCGAATAATTTGAGTATCATTGAATCATGTTGCATCTAGTATAATGATTATTGATGTTGGGTGTATCAGGATCAAATTAATTATTATTGTCATTCATTCGGTACTCGATTGTTACTCATGTTGTAGATTATTGCATTATTGGGCTAGGCTTTTAGTGCCTAACATACGCTACGGCGCCAGCATAACGTACGTTATTTCCTCGGCCTTACATACGTAAAGTGCTTGGGCTTACGTACGTAATATGGAGAATCTGATCCGATCTCAACTTTCGGCATGGGGGCCATGCCGATCCGGATATTTGGCCTTTCGAGGCAACTTAGTCAAACGTACATTACATACGTTATGCTTATGCTATAACGTACATAATGGTGGAGAGGTTACGTATGCTTTTCTGCCAACGTACGTAAGGGTGTAGGTGTTTTGAGACAGTAGCCTCTGGAGGTTTATTACGTACGTAACATCTTCTGTGTTAGCGTACGTAAAGAGGCTAACGAACGTTAACTGGCTGAGTTAGCGAACATAATGGAAGTGCAGTTTATTAAAATATAGGTCTTGTCTTTCATTTTGCACGATCCAAACTTGATATTTTCTCCAAGTTACCATCCCTCTGCCTCCTTAGATCGATTTTATCCCCTTCCATCTTGTATTTGAGCCTTGCATCTTGGATGGAGCTTATTGATTCAAAGTTTGGAGTGTGTTCTTGAAGTCTTGGTGTTGTTTATCTAAGCTCTTGTTGATTTCCATACTAATAATGATGTTAGTTATAATTACTTCATATAATGTTAGATTAATCAAGTAAAACATGATTGTAGTTAAGATTTTGAACACTTATTGAAGAATATAGTAATTAAGGTTTAAAACGAGTAGGTTCTTGATGTTTAGATGATAATAATCATGTTATAATAATCATACTCAGTTTGCTGGACTAATTAACATTATTGGAAGGATGATGATCATAGGTTTCGATATAATTACGTTAAAATCGGTGGATTGAAGACATAGGTTGTGTTAAAACATCATGTTAGGTATTAACCAATACCTTGGGAAGAACTTGATAAGTATTGAAGAATTGGATGATGTTCTTAAAGTTTCAGAAATCCTAAATGATATAACTATGTTTTGAGATGGCTTAGCAAATTCTTTAGGAGTAATAATGGATTATGAAGAACACAACTATAACTTTTATATATTCAAGTTAATCGGATGTTTTTGATGACTTAAGAATGTATTAATCATCATGTTCATAGGTCGATAGTGTTCTTAGGGAGATTAAGATGATTATTAATGATAATGTTAATATAGAATGAGTGGTCGAATTCATTCACGATGATCCTTGTGTAATAGATGATGTAAATGTTATAGAACCTTAAGAATATGGTAAATCCAGTTTTTAAAGATGAATTCGGTGTATTGAAATTCTTTAATAATCGTAAGAATGTTCGTTTGGATAGGATGAACTATCCGGGTAAGATTACGGGTGTCGTTTCCTACGAATTGATACCATTACTGTATGAATGTGTTGTTGAATGAGTTACGTTTCATTCAAGGTTGCTTGTTCGAGAGAGTATTACTAGTCGAAGATACTGTTCGTTCGTTCATTTGAAGAAGGACTTTTCGTCTACGGGGTTGAGGCAAGTTATCTTGCTTGGTTATAATGATGATTGAATTCTCATGAACGTTATATGTTTCGTGTATATAAAATGCCTTATGAATCTATGATTCGTAACGTGATATTGTTCTCGATCGTAGTACCGTTTCATTGTGGGATTGTATTCCCAAGTTCACCACCTTTGTATTGTTGGTCTCGTTGATCATTATTATCACTTCGGTGAGTTTCTCGATTCATGATCGAATGCGTAATTTATTGAGTTTCGTTGTCATGTTGTATCGTGACATATCTGGAATCCTATCTGCGTGCCGATTGGTTGTGTAGAATTTTTAGCCAGGCACATATGGTCATACATTGATGTTTCCGTATTGGACTGTGCACACGAGACGTAGTTCGTGAGGCTAATTAGGTACATTATCTCACGTATATTCTAGATTCCGTATACGGGGTGGACATATGCACGGACACATTTGCGGATCGGGCGTACTGTGATGTCCGTCTTGAGCCATGTTGATTGGTCATTCATATTCCATGTATGATTCGATATGTCCGACGGTTTTTGCGACTAGTTGTTCATACGCCCGAGATATGTTCAATAGTCGAGTTGTTTCCTTGAGATCCTATATATATGAATTGTATAATGTCTTGAGAATTATTATCATGTATATCTGACCCTATGGTTTTGGGCGAAATACTTATGTTGTATTTTAGGCTGAGGTAAAGGCAAGGCACGGGAAGAGCACGGTGACGGCGAAGAATTTGAAGGATACTAGTTTGGGGCCCCCAAGTCTTTTGTTGTCCGGTTATGATTAGACTGTGTAATGTTACTTTCCGCTTCATTTAAACTATTGTCGATTGTACTATTATTTTATGTATATTCCATCTTCATATGGTTTATACTAGTATTTGGATCTTGTGTATTCTGAAACTAGCCGTATCATTTGTAGACTCCTAATCGGAGTAATGATTATTGTTTTGTGATTCGGTATCACGATAATGTTATGTTTAAATTTGTGTTTTGGTATCGCATGGTGGATCCCAGTATGGGGTCCACGACACTGTAATGGCCGCCATATTCGGGGTGTTACAGAAGATGGTATCAGAGAGTCTTTTCTCTTTAAGGGTCGTTGTCGATTGAACTAGTATCAAGAAACCTTCACGTCATGTGTGACCTGTGCAATCGCCTGATCCTACGAGCCAAATACGGTATGTCACTTTTGTGCCATGATTTGGCAAGATGTTTGTGGCGGAATTTGTCTTGTTGATATTCCGAGGGAAATTTTGGATTGATTACGTGATTGAAATTATTTCGACTTGATATCGATATGATATTTTGTATAGCACTCGTGGTGCCGATAATTCGTGATGAACTATTTTCTTGAAATTGTAGTTTCATTGTTGCTATTAATTTAGCGTGAAAATTGTGATTGCCATAGAGGTGGTCACAAAATGTACTTATGATTATTGTTTGATCCTTTCAGTATGGATAGAAATTTGAGAGGCCGTGGCAGAGGGGGTCGAGCCCGCAGAAGGGGCCGAATCCCGAGGTCACGAGCCAATACACGTTCGAATGTGGAGCAGAGCTCAACAGGTAGCGATTCGCCAACTGAGAACCAGTAACACCACACCGAGCGACACGAGGGCGCGCGCGTCGACCCGTATGTTGTTATGCAGGGCATGATGACCCAGATGGGTCAATTGATAGAAGCTATGCATAGGTTGCTACTACTGGCCAGCAGCAGGGACCTCATCCACCACCTCCTGTGCACAGCAGACCCGTAAGTCGAATCATTAGCAACATCTCTCGTCAGCAGCCTCCGACTTTTGAAGGCTCCTCTGAGCCTGCGGATATTGTACACTGGATCGAGCACTTCGAGAAGTTGTTCGAGATGGTAGAATGTCCGGAAGACAACCGCGTCTCCGTGGTGGCTTACTACCTTAGTAAGAGCGCCCACACTTGGTGGCTTTCGATGAGACCAGCTGATGGTGTATGCACTTGGGAGGAATTCAAGAACCACATGCTGGATCGTTATTATCCAGGTCCACTCTGTGAGGCCAAGCTGCCAGAATTGCTGAACCCAGACTTGTCTGAGGAGGATGATGTGTTATCGATTGCTGAAAAATTTCAGGCACTTCTTCCGTTCGCTACGTCGATTCAAGTATTTTCTCAAAAGGTTGAAACCCCGGATGAGGATGCAGTTACTTAATCACCACTGCACGACTCTACCGGAGTTTATCGAGAAAGATTTGGAATACAAACTTACTACGAAGGAGATTTCCAAAAAGCATCCATTGTCCAACAATAAGAGATCCAGGAACCAGACCCAGGCTAACAGTAATCGGGGAACATTTAAGAAGCCCCAGTCTGTACCAACTTTCTCGGAGCGGTCACCTATAGTGCCAAAACCAGCAGGATCACATTATCGAGCGGCCAACTCATCTATTGTGTTTTAACTGTGGAGATAAGGGGCACGTCAGCTCCAAATGTATGAAGCCAGCCGTTGCATGTCATACTTGTGGGATTACTGGACATCGTGCTCGTTTTTGCAGAGGTGGGCCGGGACGTACACCAGTAGCCTCTCATGCTCCAGTTCAATCTTCAATTCAGGACCGGGCACCTCCGTCTGCCTCGCACCAGACTACCGGGGCAAACAGAGAGATGGGCCATGGAAGTCAAACTAGTGCAGCTGGTAACGGGCTGCAAAACCAAGAATCTACGAGATGAAGAAGGCTAACGATCCCGAAGCTAGCATGACCACAGGTACACTCGAGATTCACTCTCAGCCTGTATGTGTTCTTTTTGATATTGGTGCTTCACACTTCTTTATCTGCTTCTTGTTTGAGTCATTTGCGATTAGATTACGTTATCGATTGTGAACCTTTTGTGATTGGTCTGCCCGATGGTAGAAGAATTATGGGAAATTATGAAGTACAGAACTGTCCGATTCGTATGAACGACCATGAGTGGTTGTCAGACTTGATTGTGGTCGATTTACCTAAAGATGATGTGATCTTGGGTATCGATTGGATGGATCGTCATGATGCCATACTTAGCATCCGCAAGCGGATGGTGACCGTCACTTCTGACGATGGTTTCGAGTGCATTTTTCAGGATGATAATCCCAGCCGTTCCGGGAGGATCATCAACGCAGTGAAAGCAGTGAGACTGTTTAATCAGGGATGTGCTGGTTATTGGTGTTACATGACCAAGACAGTGGATCGACCTACTGAACTGGCCGATATTCCGGTGGTCGGAGACTACCCAGATGTTTTTTCAGATGATTTTCCAGGCTTGCCTCCACATTGTGAGCTAGAGTTTACCATTGAATTAGAGCCAGGTATGTCCCCGCTTTCCAAATCAACGTATTGCATGACTCCAACCGAGATGCAGGAGTTGAAGAGTCAGCTCGAGGATTTGACTGAGAAAGGTTATGTTCGACCTAGTGCATCCCCTTGGGGAGCACCAGTATTATTTGTACGAAAGAAAGATGGATTCTTGTGTTTATATTACCGAGAGCTGAACAGGGTAACAATCAAGAATAAATATTCGTTGCCTCGTATTGATGATTTGTCGGATCAACTCCAAGGCACTGCTGTATTTTCCAAGACCAACTTAAGATCTGGCTATCATCAGCTGAGGATTCGAGAGTCCGATATTTCTAAGACAACTTTCGCACTCATTATGGGCATTATGAGTTCATGGTTATGCCGTTTGGACTGACTAACGCACTGGCAGTGTTCATGGAATTGATGAATCGAGTTTTCATTGACATTCTGGACATTTTGTGGTTGTTTTCATAGACGAAATTTTGATTTATTCCCATGACCATGAAGAACACGAGTATCACCTCCATCAGATTCTCGGTGCGTTGAGACGAGTACAACTCTATGGAAAATTTTCCAAATGCGAGTTCTGGATGTCTAAAGTTACTTTTCTAGGGCATGTGATATCAGTTTATGGAGTTAATGTGGACCAACAAAACACAGAGGCTATTCGGGATTGGCTACCTCCGAAGAATATGAAGAAAATTCGAACCATACCTGGTGCCATAATCATATCATTCATACCTAGTGCCGCACTCATATCATTCATTCTCATCAAGTAAAGAACTCCAGAGGTCCCATCGAACCATACCTGGTGCCACACTCATATCCCACATTAATCATCACAACACATCGTCGCGAACATTAACGTTCATATAAACATGTCCAATCGTTCAACAACACGTCATGGCACATATCAGGGGTATAATTCATTCAAGAAATTGATAGAACCGACACACCTTCACAACTTATCCATATTTCACAACACGTAAAATATACGCATTAGAGAATATTAACAACCAATACAACATCAAAATTAACACAACATCACAACATTAAACATTCAAAATATCACAAATACCACCGATCAATAATAACAGGCCAATCAATATCGAGTCACACGAATTATGTTTATGGAAGTAACTAATCATCACAAATTCGACACGTAATTTGTGTTCACAAGACACAAATCGTATAATCAAGATACTTGCCTCAATATTCGTCACGCGAATCATTCGGAGAACACGACTCAATCGAAAAGATTCGAAAACCTACAACCTCCACGAAAGACAATGACAACACAATCACTACGATAATAAGGACCAATAACGATGGAAAACACATCCAAGACCCGAAGGAAAACTCATTGAAACATTTAATAGAACATTAAATGTTCACGATGAACATAAAAATCATCGATCGGGTTGAACGAATCGAAGAAATGGTTATACAATCCATAGAACATGTTTAACAACATCATTTAACACGAATCGATTCATCAAGATTAGATCAAATACGAACTCAAGAACAAAACCCCCAAAAATATACAAATTGAGTTTACCAAGAAAATTACCTCGATTCAACGAAGAGGAAGGATTATACGTTGATATGATCACCCAAAAACTTCCCAAAATACGCTTAGATGGAGTAGAATTGATCAAGAACCCGAACCCTATCCGAATCACACGTCCACCGCTAGAAGAAGAGAAGAATGGGAGAACTGAGGTGAAAAGCCCATCTGTATATTTCACTAATTGAGTGAAATATATATATATATATATATACATATATATATATATATATATATATATATTTCACTCAATTAGTGCGCGGTAGATCCATTATTTAGCGTGCGCTAACGAATCTGCAGAAAAACACGACATTATGCCCCAGACCATTAGAGCATGCTAATCAGAGCATTAGCGTACGCTAACAAGGCAGTCTAGTGAAAGTCAGAATGCTCTCTACCTAACAGTTAGCGCGCGCTAAGAGATGCATTAGTGTGCGCTAATTATACAATATATGCTGAAACTGTAGTCTTTTCTATTTCGACCATAACTCATTTGTCCGAACTCCGATTGACTCACCGTTTGAACCATTGGAAAGCTAACTTGATGCTCTATCACACTGTAAAGTATCAGAATTTTTAGACTTTATAAGTGCTGCTGATGATCTTACCAAG